>JAXBDA010007637.1:0-17031 GCA_036023075.1 Gaultheria prostrata
GCCGTTATCAATTGTACTCAAATCGACCAAAATTGAAACTACAGGGTTCGTTAGAGTGAAATTGAAACTAGAGGGACGAAATCGAGACTGGGGTGAAACTAGAGGGACCATTTCGATAAATTTTCCTATTTGTAATTATCTACTGTTCGGTTACGGTTCGGTTTTTGGTGTGGTTTATGATTGGTGTGGTTATCATATGGAATCAAAACTAGAGTCGCACCGGCTAGTTTTTCTATATTGAAAACCAAAACCAAAACTAAGGTTAAAAATTGCACCAATTGGTACAGTAATGTTCTGTTAATCAACTGTTCGGTCTAGTTTGCCATCCATAAGAAGGGTTGTTGATGGACAAAATCTAAAAAATCTTTTGTCATTATCCGATCCGATAATTTGTTTGATCCGAATCCAAAACCTAATGAGGATTCGGATATATCCCACTAACTCAAATTCTTTTGGTTTTTTTTTAACTGCTGAAACTTCACTCATATTCTTTTTGTTTGATCTGTATTTTTAAAATAAAAGATTGAACACTATTTTCCTTTTTTGTCACAAAACTATTTTTATCCAAGTTTTGATTTTTTTTTTCCCAATCAAAACAAGGTTTTTGTTAGAAAAAAAGAAACCTATATTTTGGGGGGGGGGGGGGGGGAATCCCCCAAACTAAAAACTCCTTCCAATGGGAACTGAAACCTGTTTGTTGTTTTTAATCAAACAGAAAACTCTCTCTCTCTCTATAATCAAATGTCTTCGAAATAGATTAAAAAGAATCAGAACAAATATCTGATTTTACAAATTCAGACAACCTTTACACGAATTTGTTGAAATCGGATCTCCTTCAAATTTGGATTATTTTTTCCCTCTTTACTAGCAGATATGGGAGCAGCCGAGCAAGTGGTGAGGACTAACGATGCCCTTAGGGGCCTTGAGCATCTCCAATAGGAGCCTTCAAATCCCACCTGGCAAATAAACGGTCACTTTGAAGTCAACACTAATCCAACTCAGCTGTCATTTGAAAAGCCAAATCTTATGTTGATAATTTGGCTTGACTGAATTTTGTAAAATTGGAGATGCTTTAACCTAACCTATAGCTAACTGCCAAATCCAACATGACAAAGCTAATGGAAACTTTTGATTGTTGATGTAACTCCGAGCACGGTCTTTTGGGATGCCAGATGCACGCTGATTTGGCATGGGATAAGTGGCTCTCATTTTGAAGTAAATGCCAATTTTTTTGGTTGCAAAAATTACCATTTGAGAGCAGAAGTCTTCAAATAATAATAATAATAATAATAATAATAATCATTATCATTAATTGACAATTGGATGGGACAGTTTTGTGGGTGTTAAATTGAAAGATTTCAATTTGCCCCATATACACTAAAAAAATAAATTTGACCCATCCAAATTTGAGGCCGAAATTGAAAATTGTCTAGTCGTCTTCCAAAAATAGTGAAAAACATAAAATATACTATTAAAAAAAAAAACCGGATTCTGTGATGAATCTATGTATGCGTCACATTCCCCCTCCGTAATTTATGGTATTAATTTTCTAATCCCATTAGCTAGATTAATAATCTAGTTCTATATGGACAATACTAGGCGTACATAATTTTTGTCCTAAAAATGTACAAATAAGTTGGTTTGAAACCACTCAGATATCCGATATCCGAGTACCCATAATTTACTAGTGCCCCATAAAAAATTAGTTCAATCAGATATCGGTAAATGCTTCAAAAATTTATCTAGTTTTTCGTTCAGAATAAATTATCATTTGAGAGCAGAAAGTCTTCAAAAATAAATAAATACAAAATTAATTGACAATTGGATGGGACAGTTTTGTGGGTGTTAAATTGAAAGATTTCAATTTGTCACCATACACTAAAAAAATAAATTTGGTCATCCAAATTTGAGGCCGAAGTTGAAAATGGTTTTAGCCGTCTTTCAAAAATAGAATAAAATATAAAATACAATAGCATATACTATATTAAAAAAAGAAAGATTGTGTAACGAATCTATATATGCGTCACATTCTCCACCGTAATTTATTGTAATACTCCCTCCGTCCCTTTTATAGTGTGTACATTTTCATTTTGGGTTGTCTCTTAATAAGTTTGTGTTTTGAAAAGTTAGTGGGTACATTTCCTATTTTGCCCTAAAAAGTAGATTCCTTTTTAAAAAGTAAGTGAATATTATTATATTAATAAGGGTAAGTAATGGAAAGTAGATGTAAAAGTTAATGTAAGAGAAAAATAATTGGAATTCCCAGGTAACACATTTAAAAAGGGACGGAGGGAGTAATTTTTTTAATCCCATCAGCTAGGTTAATACTCTACGCCCCTTCGGAGATATCCGATAAAATTGGAACAATATAGAGGTTAATACTCTAGTTCTATATGGCCAATACTAGGCGTACATAATTTTTTTCCAGAAAATGTACAAATAAGTTGGTTTAAGACCACTCCGGGTCCCATACGAATGATCGGATCCGTTCATATTTTTCAAAATAATATTTACTAGTACCCCATTGGTAAATGCTCCATCAATTTATCCAGTTTTTTCGTTCAGAATAAAAAACTAGATAAACCGATGAAGCATTTACCGATATTATTGAGCTTATTTTTTTATGGTGTCCTAATAAATATTATTTTACAAAAAATCAATGGCTCCGATCATCCGTGTGGGACACAAATGATCTCTGGAAGCCCATATTTTCTATATTGGCTAATAAGAGCAAGTGCAATAGACTCCACAAATACCTCCCTATCCCTGGTTTACTCACCAAACTCAAAAAACAAGCTCCAACAGGCTCCCTAAACAAGTTGGTAAAATACCAAATGCTACAGTACCTCCCTAAATCCCTCCCCATATAGGGAGTCATTATTCACTCCATTTCTCATTGTTCTCTCCTTGGCCAACCACAACAGACTCCCTAAATGGGAGAATATAGCTAAAATAGAGAGCTCTAGTCCACATCAAAACCCCAACAGACTCAATAAACACATCCCTAAAATACTCTGATGAACAGTAGCTCCCTATATACCCCCTTTTTAGAGAGCCACTATTCACTCCCTACCCATTTTTTAATCCATTTTTATTTTTCTTTCTCTCTCTCCTGTTTATGTGTACATATATAGTATATGTATTAGTTTATATTATTTAATTGGTATAGAGAGAGTAATAGGGAGGATTGTTAGAGCAACCCCAACAATGAGTTGGTAAATTAGGCAGTGTACAGTGCATATATCTATTATAACTTGAAACTTTTTCTATCAACACTCCAACAACACTCCCTATTACCCTCCCTATTTTTAATAAAATATAATATATGGAAGAAAAGTAAGAGAAAAAAAAGAAAAAAAAAAGGAGAAAGTAGCCTGCAAAGAGGGGGAAGAAGAGAGAGAAAGAATAAAAAAATGGGTAGGGAGTGAATAGTGTCTCCCTAAATGGGGGGGTTTTTAGGGAGGTACTATTCATTTTTGTATTTTAGGGAGTCTCTTGGAGCCTAACTTTGGGTTTGGCTCCCTAAAATAGGGATGAGAGCCAATTTAGGGAGTTTGTTGGGGATGCCTAGTGTTGAAAGAGATGTAAGTAGGTAAACCACTATTCACCAATCTTTTTAAGAAGGATTTGGGTTCTCATTGTTTGGGATGCTCTAAGTCACTTGACTTATTTTTTTATTTTTATTTGAATTTTTTTTGTATTAGCTAGTTTTGCTGTAATATATATATATATATTTTTGTGTATTATTGATTCGCCGAGAAAGAGGAATCGAAAAAGTAAAAAATTATAATCCACACTCAATTTTTCTAACTATAAAAAAAAATAAGCCAAAAGAATTTACTGTAATAATAGGTATTTTCTTAAGCAAGCCAAGACCAGTACTATTGCGGATGATGTTAGGCCGTTAGGGGCAGGGATTGAGCAGTACAACTCTAACACTGCCAATTTGTGTCGTATCCGAAGTATTTCACCCAAGACCTTCAAAACCAGCTCTTAGTAGTAGAGGATTGAGAAATTCCCTTCAGAGCAAAACACCAATATAAGTGATAAGAAAACCAGTCCTGCTAAGGGTATGCACACTCACGTGCGCCACATGCATAAAAGTAGCTTAACCGTTCATTTCAACAAATTGACGGTTTGGATTTTGAACATTATATGACCGTAAGTGTTAACTCTTACATTATTTACCATCCGGACCGTCCAAAAGCATATTATTTAACATCCGGACCGTCGAAAATACTTTTGGATGGTTAAGATGCACCGTCCGTAGATTTGACGTATGCGGATGTGCATACTCATAGCATTTTTTGTAAGAAAACATATAGTTGGACTTGGACACAGGAATAGATGCAATTCAGCAACCATACATACCTGCAAAAGTTTGTCTTAAAAGGAAAGCAAGAGCATACTTTGATATCATTCTCATACATAAACAGAGAATTCCGCAGTGGTAGCACGCTTGGTGGTGTTAGTTACGATGTCATGTGTTCAAGCCTCGGTATCTCTGAAACAGAACTCTTCAATAACAGAAGTTGAAAAAAACAACACTGAATCCTGAAAGTACTTGTATAACGCATACAACACAAAAGCAAACAAACAAAACTTGCACCTAGAATTGTAGTGACATACATGTTTAACAAAGGTTCAAAAGCCTAAAGAATACGACGATAAATACCTTCCAAGTACGAAACAATTTACTTCACCAGATCAAAACCCTTCAAAGGAGATCAGCAACGTTTGCTGGGAGCTCCTCAACTACCACATTGTAGAACTTCTGGATGTCAAAGAGCATCCTCTCATCGTCTTTTGTGACGAAATTGATGGCAACACCTTTCCTCCCAAACCGTCCACTACGTCCAATTCGATGTAGATAGTTCTCTGGCTGCGTTGGGAGGTCATAGTTGATCACAAGGGACACTTGTTGGACATCAATACCACGGGCCAAGAGGTCAGTGGTAATGAGCACACGAGAGGAACCAGACCTAAACTCCCGCATGATGATATCTCTCGTGTTCTGATCCATGTCTCCATGTGTGGCTGAGACAGTGTGATCACGGCTGCGCATTTTGTCAGTGAGCCAGTCAACCTTGCGCCGAGTGTTCACAAAGATGACACTTTGGGTTATGGCCAAGGTTTCATAAAGATCACAAAGAGTCTCAAGCTTCCATTCCTCCTTATCAACGTTGACATAAAATTGCTTAATACCCTCGAGAGTAAGTTCGTCACGTTTCACAAGAATCCTCACTGGTTTATTCATGAATTTCCTAGTGATTTCGAGGGCCTCAGGCGGCATAGTGGCAGAGAACACCCCAACCTGGATTTTGGGTGGCAGCAGTTGGAAAATATCATAGATCTGACAGCAGCAAAAAAGTTCGTATTAGATATAAAACAGAAATTCAAACATTTGAATTGAACTGTCTCAGGAAAATGTAGCTGCAAGATAAGCTTAAGAAACTATGACGGTAGTCATATATGCACCTGAAAGACTCAAATACTTAAAAGAAAACATCCCAAGTGAAATATGTAATTCCTGTAGTAGTAAGGCGCAAGATTGGTCCTCATCTATACCCAGAAAGTGTAAATATCCCAGAAAAGTTACTAATATATAAACAGATGATGATGAACTCAATAGTAACAATATCAGCTAATAATGGAAGGGAAGTGATAATTCCACAACAGCAATTGTTACTGCCACGACTGTTTGTCTGACAATTATACCCTCATTCTGTCTCTTCTATCATAATTTCTCTCACTACTATCATGTCTCCTGATTCTTCTGCTCCATTTCACCTCTCCTCCCTCATTTTCCCCTGTTCTCCTCTCAAATTCCACTTGTCATTATTCTATGGGTCAATCACTCGAGTGTTAACAGATTTGAGACGTTCGATTTCAATCTGGTGCGAACCCAACCTCTCCTTCCCCCACAGGGATACCTTTCGGATTTCCATGGCACTGACTTGGAATCGAGCCACAGCTCTGTAACCACTGTGCAATTTCATTCATGATGTATTTTACTTTATGTTGAAACCAATGAAAAAAGACAATCTGCAACACTAAGCCAGGGGTGGAGACAAAAAAAAAAACTAAAAACTGAGTACATAGATGTGGCTGTAATTTTTTTCACTCTCCAATAATGCTATTTTCTTTTCAATTCAAAATGTGTTGATACTTTCTGCATCTATAGTTATTTTATGACTTGTTTGTGTTGTGGGTTAGAGAGATGGGTTATCCAAATGGGTTACACATGGGAGGGGAGAATGAAAGGGTGTTTATCTGGGTTGGTTTCCTACCGAGATGATAGAAGAGAAAAACAGAGACGTGGCCATAAGAGTGGGCTTGCTCCGACTATCTGTGTGTGTGTGTGTGTGTGTGAGAGAGAGAGAGAGAGAGAGAGCACTCTTTGAAGGCGAGGGTACAATTGTCAGTGACCACAAAATGTCGTGAAACTAACAAAAAGCATCGTGGCAGTACCATCACCCATAATAGAATAGTAACAATATCAGCAAATAATAGAATACGACAATATACAAACAAAATAAAGAGACCAAAGTTGCGGACCTGATCCTTGAAACCACGTGAAAGCATTTCGTCAGCTTCATCCAACACAAACATTTTAATGTAATCAGGACGAAGTGACTGTCTCCGCAGCATATCAAATACTCGACCAGGGGTACCAACAACAACATGAACCCCACTCGAGAGAATGCGCTGATCCTCACGCACACTGGTCCCTCCCACACAAGCATGAACCTTGACACCAAGATAGTCACCCAATGCCCGCATAACCTTCTCAATTTGTTGGGCAAGTTCACGAGTGGGTGCAAGAACCAACGCCTGGCACTCAACTATGTTATAATCAAGCTGCTGCAGAACTCCAGAGCAGAAAGTGGCTGTTTTTCCAGTCCCGGACTGTGCTTGTTGAATAACATCTAGTCCTTTACAGAACGGAACAATTCCCCTTTGCTGAATTGCAGACGGCTTCTCAAAACCTTCAAAGATGATTCAGAAACAACTTTCAGCACTTAAAGTTGCAGATGGGCCTCAAAACCGAACCCAGCGAAGCTATGTAGAATGTCATCCATTAAAAAGGAAACATTCCAAGCAGATGGTAAAGGTCTGATCCAACAGTGTAAAAGCTACATTTGCACATGGAAGCGCAACTAGTCAAGGAAAATCAGTTTAATTTGACGGAAAATTATTGTGTATTCTAATTTTTATTCATGTTTATTACTCTCACGTAGTCACGTCTCAATACAGAAACATACCATAAGCATAGATGCCCCTCAGAAGATTTTCTTGTAAGCCCATTGCATCAAAGCTGTCATAAACTTCATCATATGAGGTGAAGAATTCTTCTCCATCAGCTGTGCCAAGTCTGTACCCACCAAACCACATCACCAAAATGAGCATTATAATTGCACATAAGAAGGAGATGGGAAAAAGTTAGTATCTTTTAATAACTACATAACCAAAAGAGACAGATAGAGACAAAAACCCATCTTACTGTCAGTCAAACTACAACGATTTTTTAATCTATCAAAGGGCAGGAACTCACATCTCATTCATTTTGGTATCATATTGACGAGTATCAAATTGAGAACCCTCGGGAGCCGAGCTAGCCATGTCTGCAATCAATAGGAAAACAAAACGATCCATAAACACAATTTCATAGAAAAGCTTTCAGCTCAGGGACAAGTCCCACCAAGTGTGATCATGAAATTGAGCAAGTAATACTTGACATTCGGCAATGAAAACTCAGTCAGGTTCACAATCCAAAGAATCCTTCATTGTAAAGCTACATCCAATGACTGAAATATTACCAAATTTTGATGGGAAAAAAATCAAAACACCTATTCATAGTTGGAACCACAAACAAGTACATGTGTGGTGAACTAGTATAACAGCACTTCACAAAGATGTCAAATAGCAACTTCAACGTACAAGAAGCTTAAAATTTAACAGAAAAAAACAATATATATTCGAAACAAATCAACAGACTAGTGACTTCCAACAGGTTAAAAAAACATGGGGAATAAAACGCAATTGCTTGCTCAGGTTCAATTTTGAAAACGGAGGTGGGGACAAAACCTCTAATTTGACGAGCATCAACGAGGACTCATGAGCCATTTATGTGATGCTTATAGAGTTCATAAATCACATAATGACCAAAAAAAATTGTGTATTGAAATTCTTCATACCCAATACCCAGTTCACCTATCCTGTACCCTGACCCGGCCACCCATCCTCCATTCAAGATTTCTTTTTATTTGTTTGATGATCAGCAAATTTATAGAAAAGACATCGAGGGGATGCCGAAAAGACAAACAAAAGAGAAAAAACAAAAAACAAAGCCTAAAAACTAACCTATGACCTATACTCCACTATACTCCCTCCATACTCAAACAATGTCGACGTACCAAGCAATACTCCCTTGACTCTCAACTAGGCAACGCAATGCTCCCTTGGCTCTCAACTAGGCAAACTAGAGAGTAAAAGACTCTTAAGACTAAACATAGGCCTCTCCACCGCCCTACCAAAATATCTACTATTTCACTCTTACAGAATAAGCCACATCATGCAAATCAGGATCTAAATCTGGAGCTTCCGTCTCCGCCTACCAACTCCAGCCCGAACCATTCTGGAATAAGGTCTACAACCAATCCTCCAATTCTCCTTTACAACCTACTTTTCATTGTTACCCACTTACCCTTCACCCACTTACCTTCATAGACAAATTTCAGTAACTGAATAAAGCACTAATCTTTACATACAAATACAACTTTTTTTAATCCATTTTTCGATACACATCGAACTTTTTCTTCTTATAAGCACACAAAAACAGAATTATCTAACAGAGCTTGTACTCAAAAGAAATCAAGCAAAGATCTTCAATCCAGAAAAAAAATAAAAAAATTCAAAGAATCAACAAACTTCAATAACACGATAGTACAAATTCTCAACATAGAGTCTACTTGATGAATCGAATCTTATGTAGATGTATATATATGTGAAGATAATATATATAGATAAAAACATAGAGACCAAGAAACAAAAAGTATACTTGATTGAAGTTAAAGGTCGGTGAAGTCTGAAGATCTCTGGATGAAGAGAGAGAAGAACCGTCGAAGAGAGGGAGAGAGTGCGATCGATCTGATTTTCTAGGGTTAGGGTTTTCCAAACTCCTCGGATCTAAGCCGCCGGAGTTGAAGAAATAAGCAGAGAGTGGATAGTGGAAACGATTGAGATAGAGAGCCTGGACTTGTTGTCTACTTTCCATGTTCCATACTACGCCGTTTAGTATCTGTTACTGCCAGCCCAACTTTGACTTGAGACCAAAAAGCAAACTAATAATAAGCCAAATCTTCCGAGCTCCAGCCCAACTTTTTGTTTGATCCAGAGCCTTAGCCCAAGTGGTCATGGAGACCAAGGGAGAAATCTCAAGTTCGGGTTGATGAAGCAATATCGGTCTGCTATTGTAACTTACTACACTATAATATAAACCCCGTCAACGCTATTACCGTGACAAAAAATAAATCCTTTGTTTTTTATTTGATTTTTTTGCATGCATTAAAGCATCTCCAATCCAGTTCATCAAAATTCTTCATTTTGAAGAGCCAAATAATTTATTTAACTCAGAAAGTTATTTTGAAGAATACTGGTATTTACATGAACTCCGACCGTCATTCTTTATTTCTTCAAACTTTAATTCATTTCTCTTTGAACCTATGCTTTTCCTCCAAAATTTGAAATTGGATTTTTTTAGGAATTTGTTAATTATATTGATGATTGGTCTCATTTTAAAGGTATTGTAAATATCTTTCTAATTACACTGATTTTATGATAAACAAAATTATGATATAACTTGATAAGTAATTTAAAGTCTTTCAAATTGAAGAAAAAAAATGAAGTATAGTTGGAGTAACAAAATTCTTCAAAATAATTGACCTAACAAAAATTCAAATATAATCACTAAAAACAATTCTCTAAAAGGCGGAAAATTGATCCAAATGAAGATTAGATAAGGATGGAACGAGTTAGATAAGATTGATGTCAATGTCATGTGGTTTCACTTGATGACAATGACAATGGAACGAGTAAGATACTCAAAATACCATTGAACTTGTCCGTGATTGTGCAATGGCATGAGCTATTCTGAAAAAATGGCCAAAATTGCAAAAAAAACCTACCTCAATGGCCACTCGTATGTCCGATCATAAATGGGTGCACCCATTTGCAACCCATTTTCATCATTGCACATCACCATAGTAACTCACCAAATTCCTCCCTCCATCTTACGTGTGTTCGGTTTGGGATAAAAGAGGAATTATTAGAAAAAAAATGGCATTACAAATGACAATGAACCATTACACCAACATTACCATTTTTCGGCTACATTGCATTATTCATGGCCATTTTTGTAAGAAAAACTTAAGCCAAAATGGAAAAACCATTGGAATTGTTCTTAGTGGTAAAGAATAAAGATATGGCTTGAGCCGTCGCAAAAAAAAAAAGGGCCAAATTAACAGAAAATGGTGCCACAATGATGTGCCATTTTTGCTCCATAAGCTCCAACCATTATCATGTTACCTGTTTCACCCAAAAAATGGTTGCAAAATTTCTGCTAGATCATCACCCAACAACCAATTTTTCGCTCTTGCATCACCATTTTTGCTTGAAAAGGGGATACAGAGGGCATTTTGCCAAAAAAAATTGGCACTACACGCAAATGGTATTGAAATATTGTGCCAACAATGTCATTTTGTTTGATAAAATATCTATTCATTGCGAAAAAATGGCATTGGCTCAAGCCATTTCACAAAAAACCATCAAGTCAAAAAATGGCTTGAGCTATTGCCAAAAAATGGCAAATGGTGTACCATTTTTGCTACCACACAAATGGCTCCAAATTTCTAGCCATTTATCTTGCATTTTCACCAAAAAATGACCGCAAAATGGCATTGGATTAGTTTCATCCAGTATTTGCACCGAACGCGATACCGAATCGTAAACTATATTTACATATAAATAGTTAAATACCCATGAATAATATACACAGTCTTTGATATCTGCCCTCATACATATTTACATAAATGACCCAATATACGTACATAGAGAGACACCAACAATACAAATCAGATTTGGAGAAAATAGAAATTGAACCGATCCCTGTCATGTAAGGTAACTATTTAAGTGAAAAGAAACCTGACCCGGGTTTGGGTCGGGTTCGATTTTATTTGGAGATTTTTGTAGTTCGGTTCGGGTTTAGAAAATAAACCGGACCGAACTGCACACTTTGATTCCTATGAACGAAATTTTGGTAGGATCCGATCGTATCAATTTAAGCCAGTTAAAAAAATAAGTAAATTGTTGGAGTGAAGAATTCAAAAAGTTAGCCCACTTGCACTGGCCAACTTGTATTATTCCTTGCAACTTGTCCAAAACATTCCTATAAGAGAAAGTGCTTACTGAGAGCTATAGTAGACATCTGTAGAGGGAAAAGAGTTCTTCGCTTTTTTCTTCCATATTTTTGCTCTTTCCTTCCTTATTTCTGTTGTGGCATTCTTTTTTTTCATACATCATTTTAAAGTGAATTTTTTTTTGTCATTCGTCATTCCTAATCTATTACATGGGGGAGGGAGTAATGAGACTCAATCCCGGGATGCTGTGTGGGGCATCCAAGAGCTCTACTGCATGAGTTAGCCATCACTTGCAGATTTTTGGAATATTGAGAAGGAGTTTATCATTTGTCAATGGATTCAAGTAAGTTCTTATTTATTGCCTTTCTTTTGAATATTCCTATGTTAGCTTAAATTTATTGTTAGGGTTAGGATGAAATTACTTGTTTTAATATCGATTTTATGTATGTGACTTAATTTCTCTAAATAAAAATATCATGTTTTCTAATGATGAAAGTTCTTCTTGTTCGGTAAAGAGATAGAAGATCCATTAAATCAAAACCCTGATACAACAACCTACCAAAAAAACTACCCAAAAAAAAAAACAGAGAAAAAATCAAAAGAAAATAGAAAATACATAAAGTACAGAATTGCCAAAGCCTTCACCGGAGTTGTCACGCCACCATCGCCGGCGCCATCGATGATGGAAGTCCGGATCTGGAAACCCCAAATCCGGCTTCCCGTTTGCCTAAAAGTCGGTTTCAGCCGCTCATGCAAAGAGAAGAGGAGGTCGATTGCCATGGGGAGTCGCCGGAAACCAAAGGGGTGAAGCAATAGAGGAGAGGAGGAGGAGGAGGAAGAAGGTGTAAGTGGGCGGTGGGGAAGGGGGAGTGCGGCGGTCGTTAGGAAACCTAGGGAGAGTCTTCTTGTTCATTTGCATATTTTTTATTGAGGAACTGAATTTTTTATTGTGTTTTGTTGGGTATGTGCGAAAAACGGATGTAAACTGTGTTTTGACAAATTGGGTGAATGGTTTGATTCAAAATATTTGTTTGGAAAAAGAAGAAACTACTTTATGAAGCTAACTCAAAAAGATTTGTCAAGATTTATTTTTCCACAATAAAAGGCTTTTGCCACAATTTATTGTCTAGAGTAATTTATTGGATTGATATGTCACATGTGATGGATTTCGATGCCCTAATATTTAATTTACTTCTTCTAACCATCTTTTATAATTTGCAAGTCTGTTTCATCAAAATTCCAAAAACTGTTGAATTACATTAGTAAACAAAATTCATAATTGAGCTCTTCAACTGCGTCTATCAGCAAAAGTCCCTCGGGTTCGTCATTCTTGCCTTCGCGAGTATTTAAACTTTCACAACATGGTAGAGGGGTGGAAATTATGGAGGTGGCGGTGGGGATGGATTTTTTTTTTTTGTCATTCGTCATTCCTAATCTATTACATGGGGGGAGGGGATAATGGGATTCGATCCCAAGATACAGTGTTGGACATCCAATAGTTCTATCGCATGAGCTAGTTACCACTTGCAAAAAAACTAGATTAGATGGTTAAAGCCTGTAAGAATAATTTGACCTTGCTAAACCTTGGCTCAAAAACTAGTGCAACAATTATCTTACGAGGCATAACCCAAAATAGTTCTAAGGCCTCTTGTGGCCCATTTGTTTGGAATCGCGGGCTGTAGTGAGTAACTCACTATAGGCGGTGTACTCAAATCCTGGCCGTCCATTATTGTTTTGGACTGACTGGATTTCAAATAAACTGTTCACGCGAACAGTTTATTTAAGATCCAGACCGTCCAAAACACTTTTAACGGCCGAGATTCACTCACAACACCCTGTAGTCACTACAAGGCCCCTGAATCCTATTTGTCCTGGCTTAATTTTAAATCCCTCTATAATGTTGTTGTATTTCTGAATTACTACTTATTTAATTGAATTATTTATCCATCTGGAGGAGACAAATTTATAATAAAAATGTTGTAACAAAAAGCTTAAAAGTTCAGAACATGCATATTTTTTTTTGAAATTATTAATAACAACAAGAGAAACAAAAAAATGTAAAAATTAAGGAATATGCTAACGTGTGTGGGCACACGTTAAGGTTGAAAAAATATATGGGGATATGTGAAAGTGTATTGAAAAGTGTAAAAGGTATATTGGAGTGTGTATTTTTTTTGTTTGTTTGTGTGCTTAACGTGTGCCTATTGGACACACGTTAGCAAGACCCAAAAATTAAAGCAAAATTAAAAAAATATATTTAAGACACAAATAAGCCGAAATAAAATAAAATAGGCTAACCACTCTTATAATTAGAAAAATGTGAAATTATACCTAAATATCCATGACAAAAACAAAGAATCCCAAATCGAATGCTTATCCACAAACGTCTTGACTTGCCAATCCCATCGAATCCAACGTATATTAGTGCAAGGGTCAGGTCCTGTTAAGTGGTATTATTATTATTATTTAGAAAGCGGATGCAATAACTTTGGATAGTAATGCTATGGGGGAGGGAAAGACCTAAATTGACATTAGATGCGGTTGTGCGCAATGATATGAGTATAATGGGTTTGAGTGAACAAGTAGCCCTTGATAGAGTTCAATAGAGAAAAAAGATTAATGTAGCCGACCTCAAGTAATTGGGACAAAAGGGTCGGTTTGGTTTGGTTTGATTATTATTAGCAAAAGAAAATTTATTAATCTTTAAAAGAAGAACAAAGATTAAAATGATCGAACAAGGACAAACAATAGCTACCTGATTAGCTACCTGATGCCCAAGAAAAAACGTTGGCAAGATACCAACAAAAGAAAAAAAAATTGCTCAAAAGCACCCCAAACCCAAAGCCGGGAGAAGAAACACAAAGCGACCCAAAACTAAAAACTATGCACTAGCACCACACACAAACACTGAAAAAAAAGCAACAAGGAAAGCAACACCACAAACAAAACAACAACCCAGCACCAAACCAAGATTAATAATACTATTAAGTGGTATTATTAGCCAAACAAAAATTACAGTTAATATCAACAGTTAATATCACCCAAACATGTACTAATCCTTTGCTTAGCCCAAAAAAATAAAGGAATATGCTAACGTGGGCCTATTAGGCACACGTTAATATTGAAAAAGTATATTGAAATGTGTGAAAAGTATATGGGAATATGTGAAAGTGTATTGAAAAGTGTAAAAGGTGTATTGGAGTGTGTGTTTTTGTTTGTTTGTATTGATAAGGGTAAGTAATGGAAAGTAGATGTAAAAGTTGTAAAAGTTGATGTAAGAGAAAAATAGTTGGAATTCTCAGGTAACACACTTAAAAAGGAACGGAGGGAGTATCAATTTGTGCTATTACTGTTATACCTAATTTTTGCACCACTCTATTTCATCCAAAACATTTTTTGATAACTCAGATGTCTGGATTAACTTACACGCACCTCAATTACTTCTGAAGGCCCAATTCCACCGCCAAATTGTTAGGAGTCCAATTAATTTCGGGATAAAACTCCGTATGGACTAGCCACAAAGAGTTTGTCCAACTCATTAAGTCCAATGTATGATTGTAATCTCCGATGATTATGGATTAGATTATACTAGTATCATGAATAATGATATTCAATAGATTGATAATCCAAAACATACAATGACGTGGGAAATAAATTTTATTTCAAAATCTTACTATTACATTAGGTTACTTGAAACATTTATTTAGATTTTTTTTTCAAAAAAGAATTTATGGTGTAGATTCAAGTTTTCTTACAACTTGTCACATACTCCAAATAACATGGTGCATGTATTGTAGATACGTTACTTTAGGTATTTGCCAAAATTGCCGATATGTACAAAATCATGCACATGCATTAGAAGAGCCATTTGTTTCAAAAATAAGGTCCTTCATGTGATTTACAAGGGAAAGGGTATCATATACACATTCTTTTATTTT
The DNA here is from genome assembly GCA_036023075.1 of Gaultheria prostrata. Taxonomy (NCBI): domain Eukaryota; kingdom Viridiplantae; phylum Streptophyta; class Magnoliopsida; order Ericales; family Ericaceae; genus Gaultheria; species Gaultheria prostrata. Next base: position 15,356 of record JAXBDA010007637.1, read on the forward strand.
CTAAATATTAATACAAGCAAGACTGTTTCAAATTTGTACCATCAAAATAAAAACTCGAAACATACGAATTTTAATTATTGATTCAGTGTTGATGATATAGTATTATGTCCAAATGATATAATATTTTTCCACATAAAAGTTATGAATTCAAGATCAATTATAAGTTATGGATTTATGTTTGAATTGGTGGGACGAATTAAAGAGATTTAATCTGTTTCATCGGGACACTCTTCATTACTAAAAAAAATGTACAATATTTTCTGATTTTGGTACATATATAAAAAGCACATACGTAAGCATACGAAAAGAGACAAAAGAAAAAAACGGATGTGAATTACGGATAGGGAAAAGGAACAAATACTTGAGCCTACGTAAAGTGATAAAAAAAACGGTGATTACGAAAGCCAAAAAAAAGTTGTGAATGAGTGCTTTGATTGGTGCCTTACATTGGTGAATGCTGACTTATCTAGTAACATATGGTGGAGTGGGCTTAAGAAAGTCAACAATATCTTTTGATAACTCATAATTTATACGTACTTAAAAGAGCCCGTTCCAGTATTATTAGCTTAAAAACTTTTTAGTTTCGTTTTTATTCAATTTTTTTTTTGCGTTTATTAGTTTTTCATCAAACTTTTGGTGATTATAGATTCGTCTTGATGAGAGGAATCAGAATTGGGTAAAACTCATAATATTCAAAAAAAAAAAAAAAAATTGCCTTTGTTAGTTTGGCGTCAAACTTTTGGTGATTATAGGTTCGTCTCGACGGGAGGAATCAAAATTGGGTAAAATTATGACTTTTACCAGAACAAAACCAAAAAATCCTTAAGCCAATGGCACTGGAACGGGCTTTAAGTAATCCTAGAGGCTCATTCTAGCTTCCACTAGCAGGTGGCCTAGTTAAAACCAAAGCAAAACTATGTATAAACTAACTCCAAAAGAATTAACAAAATTTGAGAGAGTTCAAACCTGAAACGTTACGAAGATATCAAGCAAAGTTGTAAATAATTAAGTACTTTTGAGGCCAAGCAAAAAGCACTCGATCTGTGACTTACATTGTTGATTGCTGATTATCTAATAAACATAAGGTGGAGTGGCCTTAAGAAAGTCAACAATACCATACATGCATGGGATTCAAATCTGATAATTGCATCACAAATCACCCAAGGGCTCTTTTTTTACTTCATGAAAGCGTAAAAACCAAAAAATATAAACAAAAGCTATATATATATAGTTGACTTGGGGCAATTTAATATAACGAAACGAGAGAGAAAAAAAGAAAAAATCACTTGTCAAGACTGATTTGACCTGACTCACCGCTAAGTATTTTGGTTGCAGTATTTAATTCTCTTTCTATACAAGATTTAATTGCATGCAATAGCTTCACTAGGAGAAATTATATACACTATAATTTTTCTGTATCTGAATATTCTCTGGGTTAATTTGCACATAACTCGACTAATTCAAAGATTTAGAACAATTTTGCTATCAGCACAAACCTTCCCACAGATCAGACCACGGTAAAAGGTGGGCCCCATGGGGCAATTAAAATTGGATTAATTACCGGCCGGTCCAGTTATTAGTTAACAAATTACCATTAAGGTTAAACGTGTATCTTAATTACCAACAACTCCACGGCTGTATGCAAAGTTACGTTCCTACCTTTACGTATCATTTGG
>JAXBDA010007638.1:0-17022 GCA_036023075.1 Gaultheria prostrata
AAATATGATGTTTGTATGTGTACATGCCTTATTCTTGATCAAATCCCCTTTGTTCTTGTTTTATCCCTTTGTGATGGCAAAATTAGTCATTCTAATGTGGTACATCCTTGTTACAAGCTTTCCTTGTAGTGAATCCCTAGTTAATTTGTTTGTTGATTTGAGTTGGGTTGAAATCCCCCACCATTGGGTGAAAATCTGCTGAACAGGTTACTATTCACATTGTTCGGGCAATGCCTATGCAGAATTTGGAAAAGTGTAAAACTACAATGTTGTAGCTCTTCAAATTACCTACGTTTTGATATATAATACGTCCAAACCAGAGTTCGGCGTGAAAAGTTATGACCAAAATACTTGGACTGCTCAAACCCATCAAAACTGCCCGAAGTGATTTTGGATCGATCCAAACTATTTTAGTGGTGTCCAGTTGATTTTGGATCGATCCAAACTTAATTTTGGATCGATCCAAAACCCCCTTCGTGCAGTTTTGCTTCCTTCGACTTCTTTTGGCCCGTGTTGTGCGATGTACTTGCTATACCCATTCTAATTGACTTAAGATACCTTGAGATATGTGTCATGAGTATATTTGAGCATATTTGATGATTCCTTAAGTTCCCGCGAGGTTCGCGGTACGCATTTGACACTTAATGATACGAGTTGACGGTTATTGATCGAATTAGGATTTTGAACGTTGATTTGAGTTGAGCTATTGCATGGACACCCAAAATGAATCGATTGAGCTTGAAATGATACTAAATGATGAAAACAATGACACGGGGCCTGAAAAGGGTATGCCCGGAATGACACGGGGCCTTTATGGTATGCCCGTAGTGTAAAGAATAGTTTAAATGAATAGTGCATACAATGAGGATGTCTTGAACACTTGCGACGTGTCGAGTACGTATCGGATACGACGGGGTCATAATTGGGGTGTGTTAGTGATCATCAATCCTTATAATATTCTTACCCTTCTCATATTATTCTATGGACCTTATCACATGTTTATGTTCCTTATTGCACGTCATGAGCATCTCATTTCCATTTAGAATCGATAAATGTTTTCCTACTGGGCTAGTGAGTTCACCCTTATAATTTTCAGGTACTCAACAAGGCGGAACATGACTTGGCATGTGGATGTGCATGCATGACTTCATTCTTTTGAAAGCTAATCGGATGAGTTACATGATCATCTTGGACTAGTATTATTTTTTACTAGAAACTCGTGAAGACTATTTGGTTATGTAATTGATTCGGGTACCCTAAGCATTGACTTTCGTTGACTTTGAACATGTAATTTGATCTTGACCGTGGACGGTGTTGACCTCCACGTGAATTATGTACTATTTATGTTTATGAAAATTTGGGGTGTGACAATTTGGTATCAGAGCTTTAGGTTCGAAAATCTAGGAACCATGAGGAGACTTTAAGTCTCGGGGTTTAAACCACTGCATTAAACCTTTTGTGAAATCATATTTTCCCATGCATTGTGCGTGCTTGTGTGACATTTATGATCATGAAACATAGTGCCATGTCTTATTAGTGTTATTGAGCATCGTGTGGAGTTAATGAGAATCTTTCTTTCTTATATTCTTATAGAATCATGCCGCCAAGAGGAGAGGTTAGACGTGGTAGGGTTACGCGTCGGGGAAGGAACCGAAATAGACATCGTGATGAGAGGGTTGAGGATGAGGCTAGTGCACATCGCGGGGATACCGAGGTTCACAATGAGAGGCGCAAGGAAGGTGTGGAACAACCGGAACAACAACTTACACCGGCCCAACTTGCGGCCGTTGTGGCGGCCTTTGCGGCCCAAAATCTATTAAAGGTAACACCAACCGTTGAGGGTTCGGAGGCTAGGGATGTCGGGAAGGAATTTCGTCGCATGAACCCGCCATTTTTTGACGGGGATGTGAGTGACCCTATTGCACCCAACCATTGGCTCGCAGAAATGCGAAATTTTTTCAACGTACTTGTCATCCGCGACGATAGTTCCAGAGTGAGCCTTGTGGCATGTCAATTAACCGGAGAGGCGAATGAGTGGTGGGAGTCGGTTTTGGCTATCAGGAAGGATGCTAGGAGGATGGATAGGGTGGCAAGGGGTGTAGAGGAACCGGATGTTGAGAACCTTACGTGGGCCGAGTTTGAGGCGATTTTCAAAAACCAGTATTTCCCGGAGTCTCTCAAGGATCAATATAGGGACCAATTCGAGAACTTTAAGAAGTCAGGCATGTCGATTTCGGCGTATTACATGAGATTCCAACAATTATCTCATTTTGCGCCGGAATTGGTCAATACCGAGGAGAGGAAGTGCAAAAGGTTTGTAAAGGGTTTGGATGAACCGCTTAAGAGCCTTGTGATTGCGTCTCGTTGCAAGACCTTCACCGATTTGTTGGAAACGGCTAGGGCACTTGAGGTTCCGAGTGAGGCCACGAGTGGGGCGACAGAAGAAGTACCTAGGCCGGCACAAACTACCGTGAGCGCACCGTCGGGCTTTTATGGGGGACAAGGGCATAAGAGGTCTCGGGAACAATTTCAGGCATCACATAGCCAATCGCGTAGTCAATTGGGTTTTCGGGCACCTACACCGTCGGGTTTTTGGGGTGGTTCGGTTCGACCACCGTTGGTATGTCATCATTGCAATCGCGCTGGTCATATTCGTCAATATTGTCCTTTCTTGTGAAGTCCTCATTCTCAGGGCACTCATTTCTCGAGCACTTGCTTTAATTGTGGGAAAACAGACCATGTAGCGAGGGTGTGCACTCAGGGAAGTGGAGCGCGTAGTGAGTCTGGGTCTGTGCAGCAGTCGAGGGGTGGACATAGCTTCAGTCAGCCAAGGGGTTCGTTTGGTCAGTCTCAGTACAGGCAGGGTTCTACTAGGCAAGGTCAGCGGTTTGTTGAGCGGGTTGCGAGTTCGTTGGCACCGGGTCAGGGTTCTGTTCAGAGGGGTAGGCACACTCAGAGTCAGACCGTACCAAGGAGAGCCTACCATATCACAGCTTCTACACCGCCACCTTATACTACACCTCACGTTCTAGAGACTTTCGTTGTGAAGGGTACATTTCTTTTCTTCAACTCCTTTGCTAAGGTTTTGTTCGATTCGGGCGCATCACATTCCTTTATTGCATCTTCTTTTGTGCGTGCCTTGGAGTTAAAGACCGATAGTTTGCACCCTCCATTGTTTGTTGACACGCCATTGGGCGGTAGGACACCACTCGATCGCGTATGTCGGGGTTGTGAGTTGGTTATCCGGGATCGTCGGTTTATATTTGATTTTATCATGTTGGGTATGTTCGGGTTCGACATTATATTGGGTATGGATTGGTTGTCAACGTATCATGCAACTATAGATTGTTATAAACGTCGGGTCCGTATTTGTACGCCAGAGGGTGGTTGTTTTGAGTTCTTTGGGGAACATCGGGAGCCGATTGAACCGTATTTATGTGGTCCGCGGGAAAGGGAATCTATTGCGTGTCTTTTGGCTAGTTTGACATTAGATGAGGATTTGTCCACGCGCGGGGAGTTACCGCGGGTAGTTTGTGATTTCCCGGATGTGTTTCCGGAGGAGTTACCGGGCTAGCCACCCGATAGGGAGGTTGAGTTCGCGATAGATTTGTTACCGGGCACCGCACTGATATCAATGGCTCCATATCGTTTCGCACCGGCTGAATTGAGAGAACTTAAGGTACAACTTCAAGAACTACAAGATTTGGGCTTTATCCGACCGAGTGCGTCACCGTGGGGCGCACCGGCTTTATTTGCGCAAAAGAAGGATGGGTCACTTCGTTTATGCATAGATTATCGTAAATTGAACCGCGTCACCGTTAAGAATAAGTATCCCATGCCTAGAATCGATGACTTATTTGATCAACTTCAGGGTGCGACTTGTTTCTCAAAAATTGATTTGAGGTCTGGTTACCACCAATTGAGGGTTCATCGTGAAGACATTCCTAAAACTGCTTTCCGCACCCGTTATGGCCATTATGAATTCATGGTCATGCCATTTGGCTTAACCAATGCTCCCGCTACTTTCATGGATTTGATGAACCGTAATTTTTCGTGCCTATTTGGATCGCTTTATGGTTGTCTTTGACGACGATATCCTTATCTATTCTCCCACCGAAGAAGACCATCAATCTCATCTCACCGTTGTTCTTGAACTCTTGCGAGAGAATCAATTGTATGCCAAGCTTAGTAAATGCGAGTTTTGGTTGTCCGAGGTCCAATTCTTAGGGCACGTGGTATCAAAAGACGGGGTTTCCGTGGATCCGGGGAAAATTGAGTCGGTCTTGAATTGGGAGCGTCCGAAGAGTGTTTTCGAGATCCGGAGCTTTTTGGGTTTGGCCGGCTACTACCGTCGATTTGTGCTTGATTTTTCGCGCTTAGCGGCACCGATGACTTGACTAACTCGCAAGGTAACGAAATTCGTGTGGGATGACAAGTGTGAAGCGGCATTTTCCGAATTGAAGAAACGACTAACTTCCGCGCCTATTGTTATCGTACCTGAACGTGGAGTTGGCTACTCCGTTTATTGTGATGCCTCGCGGGAAGGGCTTGGGTGTGTTTTGATGCAAAATGGGAAGGTGGAAGCGTATGGATCACGTCAATTAAAGGACCACGAGCGTAATTATCCGACCCACGATTTGGAGTTTGGGCCGTTATTTTTGCTTTGAAAAGTTGGAGGTATTACCTCTATGGTGAAAAATTTGATGTGTTTTCGGATCATAAAAGACTAAAGTACTTATTTTCACAAAAAGAGCTTAATTTGCGACAACACCGTTGGATGGAACACATGGAAGATTATGATTTCGAATTGCAATATCACCCGGGTAAGGCGAATGTAGTGGCGGATGCACTTAGTAGGAAACCGGCTAGTCTAACGAGTTTGGCGATAGACGAATGGAAGATGATGAAAGAGTTGGGTTTTTACGCGATGCATTGCGAGGAGATTCGTGAGGGGGTAACGCTATGCAATTTAACGGTTCAATCAACATTATCTACTCGGGTTGTTGAGGCACAACAAACGGATGAAGAAGCGAACAGCTTTCGAGACAAGTTTCTTAGCGGGGAAGCACCAGTTGGGTGGATGATCCACTCCGACCAAAGCTTGCGTTTCAAAGGGAAGTTATTCATGCCTATCGCGTGTCGGGACGAGATTTTGCGAGAGTTTCACCATTCACCGTTAGCTGTACATCCGGGTGGGACGAAAATGTATCACGATTTACGACGGCAATGTTGGTGGCCAGGAATGAAACGGGACGTGGCTATCTTCGTGTCACGGTGTCTTACGTGCCAACAAGTGAAAGCGGAGCACCAACGGCCAGCGGGAGAGTTGCAACCATTACCGGTAGCCGAGTGGAAATGGGAAAACGTGACGATGGATTTTGTGACGGGTTTGCCGAGATCACCGAGGGGACACGATGCCGTGTGGGTTATAGTTGACCGATTTACCAAGAGTGCACATTTCTTACCAATTCAAGTCACCGATACGGTAGAGACGCTTAGCCGTTTGTATATCCGGGAGATTATTCGACTTCATGGGATTCCGGCATCGATAGTGTCCGATAGAGATCCGCGTTTTACCGCTCGATTTTGGCAAAGTTTGCAAGCCGCACTCGGGACGAACTTGTTGTTTAGTACTGCGTACCATCCACAAACCGACGGACAATCCGAGAGAACGATTCAAATATTGGAAGATATGTTGCGGGCGTGTGTACTAGATTTTCGGGGTAGTTGGGAGGACCATTTACCGCTAATTGAGTTCGCTTACAACAAGAGTTACCAATCGAGCATCGAGATGGCGCCTTTCGAGGCTTTGTACGGTAGACCGTGTAGATCGCCGGTATGTTGGACGGAATTGGGAGAAGCGACATTAGTGGGACCCGAATTAGTGAACGAAACCGCCGATAACATGAGAGTGATCCGGAAGAGGCTTAAGGAAGCTCGAGAGGCAACAACCGAGAAGGTCAAGGTGATTCGTCAACGCTTACTAACCGCCCAGAGTCGTCAAAAGAGTTATGCCGACCGCCGTAGACGTCCGTTATCGTTTGAAGTGGGAGATCATGTATTTCTCAAAGTATCACCGCGTCGGGGTTTATCGCGTTTTGGACGAGGGGTAAATTGTCACCATGTTATATTGGGCCGTTTGACATCATAGAGAAGATCGGAGAGGTCGCATATCGTTTGGCCTTGCCGCCACGGTTGTCCGGGGTTCACGATGTTTTCCATGTCTTAATGTTGAAGAAATACGAGTCGGATCCGTCGCATGTGTTAGAATGGTCCGAACTAGAGCTAGAGGCTGATGCGTCGTATGGGGAAAAGCCAATACGGGTTATGGATACGAAAGAGAAAACGTTAATGGGTAAAACGATTCAGTTGGTCCGGGTGTTATGGACTAACTTCGGGAGCGAAGAATCGACATGGGAAAGGGAAGATGAGACGAGGGAGAAATATCCGAAAATATTTTCGACTTGATTAATGTGAGTTTTTAGTTATTTTAGCCATTTCGTATCGGATACGTGTCGGATACGTGTCCACTTTCATGCATGGTATATGTGATGGTATGATTGGTTGTTTGAACAAATTTTGAGGACAAAATTTTTCTAAGGAGGGTAGAATGTGAAAACCCGGAAAATTCATATTTATTTTTCGTAAATAACAATGGGTTAATGTGAGGAATTGAATGAAATGATAATATTGACTAAGTGTTGGAGTGTTGGTGAGAATTATGTTGATTGGGTGTGTTTGGTTTACACAAGTCACTTTTGGACTTGGGGTGTAATTTTAAAGGTGTATATGTGTGTGTGGTGAGAGAAGAGAGAGAAATTCATCTCTTTCCCCTAAAATCAGTCCCTTCCTCCCTCTCACTCCTCCATAGCTCTCAAACTCATTTCTCTACCAATCCAAGCCAACCCTTGAGTTCCAAGCTTACTTCCTTCACAAAAGCTTCTCAAAATTCCGTGCTCTACGCATTGGTGTGCCTTTTTCACCCCGGTGTTTGAAGATTTTTGCTTGGAGTTTGGAGCTTGAGCTAGGGTTTCACTCTTGGAGGTGTTTTCTAGTCTCAATCTTAAGAGGTAGGGGAACCCCCTTCAATTCTTCATGTAAATATGATGTTTGTATGTGTACATGCCTTATTCTTGATCAAATCCCCTTTGTTCTTGTTTTTATCCCTTTGTGATGGCAAAATTAGTCATTCTAATGTGGTACATCCTTGTTACAAGCTTTCCTTGTAGTGAATCCCTAGTTAATTTGTTTGTTGATTTGAGTTGGGTTGAAATCCCCCACCGTTGGGTGAAAATCTGCTGAACAGGTTACTATTCACGTTTTTTGGGCAATGCCTATGCAGAATTTGGAAACGTGTAAAACTAAAATGTTGTAGCTCTTTAAATTACCTACGTTTTGATATATAATATGTCCAAAACGGAGTTCGGTGTGAAAAGTTATGACCAAAATACTTGGACTGCTCAAACCCATCAAAACTGCCCGAAGTGATTTTGGATCGATCCAAACTATTTTAGTGGCGTCCAGTTGATTTTGGATCGATCCAAACTTAATTTTGGATCTATCCAAAACCCCCTTCGTGCAGTTTTGCTTCCTTTGACTTCTTTTGGCCCGTGTTGTGCGATGTACTTGCTATACCCATTCTAATTGACTTAAGATACCTTGAGATATGTGTCATGAGTATATTTGAGCATATTTGATGATTCCTTAAGTTCCCTCGGGATTCGCGGTATGCGTTTGACACTTAATGATATGAGTTGACGGTTATTGATCGAATTAGGATTTTGAACGTTGATTTGAGTTGAGCTATTGTATGGACACCCAAAATGAATCGATTGAGCTTGAAATGATACTAAATGATGAAAAGAATGACACGGGGCCCGAAAGGGTATGCACGGAATGACACGGGGCCCAAAAGGGTATGTCCGGAATGACACGGGTCCTTTATGGTATGTCCGGAGTGTAAAGAATAGTTTAAATGAATAGTGCATACAATGAGGATGTCTTGAACACTTGTGACGTGTCGAGTACGTATAGGATACGACGGGGTCATAATTGGGGTGTGTTAGTGATCATCAATCCTTATAATATTCTTACCCTTCTCATATTATTCTATGGACCTTATCACATGTTTATGTTCCTTATTGCACGTCATGAGCATCTCATTTCCATTTAGAATCGATAGATGTTTTCCTACTGGGCTAGTGAGCTCACCCTTATAATTTTCAGGTACTCAACAAGGCGGAACATGACTTGGCATGTGGATGTGCATGCATGACTTCATTCTTTTGAAAGCTAATCGGATGAGTTACATGATCATCTTGGATTAGTATTATTTTTGAAAGGATGAATGTTTAACTTGTAATGCATGTATTTTTTACTAGAAACTCGTGAAGACTATTTGGTTATGTAATTGATTCGGGTACCCTAAGCATTGACTTTCGTTGACTTTGAACATGTAATTTGATCTTGACCGGGGACGGTGTTGACCTCCACGTGGATTATGTACTATTTATGTTTATGAAAATTTGGGGTGTGACAGTACTCCGACGATCAAGTCAGTATTTGCAGAAGGAGATGAAGAGAAAGCTCAGATCTAGGGGTTAGGGTAGAATGAATGTGTCCCTTTTCTCCAAGCTATGAGTGCCTTATATAGTTGAAGAGTAACTTACTCCCCAAGTATGGTCGTGAGTGTCACGCGTGATAATCGCTCGGCTGACATCATCGTGATGGATACAGACGAGTTGGTTACAGGCACATGCCACCTCTAGAATAGCGACATGTATAGTAGGCCGTTCGGCTGACGTCATTATCATAATCACCAAACGGTGTCAGGAACATGACTTGTTACTCACGTATTTCATGCTTATGATGAGTCAGCCGCAGGAACCTTTCGGCCAACGAATATTCCGGCGGTACTGCTGTTGGCGTGGCGTCGTGCTGACATAATTGCCAGAGCACACAGTATCCGAGAAGAGATACATCTGATGTGTCGGCTCACCTGAGCCATATGAGTCGTCATGGAAGAACTCCCCGTTGGGTCCGGCGTCCGGTCCCTCCATCATCAGCCTCTCAGCCAAATGTCATGGAGGTATCTAGACTCCTCTTCTGATTGACCTTTTTGGTCTGGGGTGAGGGTTCGGATGTGCTGACCCCTACAGTCCAGATAAAGAAAAAAAAAAGATTCCCGCATTCCAACACAATAGATTGGCTTTACCAGCAGAGCACCGCTTGCCAAATAATCCATTGACATGTGACAAAATCTGGTTGTATGAGATTCACTGGCAAAATGAAATAAGAAAAATATTATTTCGCAGTTTGCGTGTTTATTTTTTACAACTCTAGATTTATCAAAGAAAGAGTCTGTCTAATGGGCGCATGTATGCGTCTCATAAGCAAGTGCTATATGCAGCCACGTAGCTCTACTTTCTCCTTTTTACTTTACATTTGAGATGACGGTATTACAGTCCTGGTACATTTTTGCAAATGACCATTTTATCCTCTTGTCTTTCTTGTTGCTTTTTTCTTCTTTCTCTCCCCTTCCTTTATGTACAACAATTGCAAAAATGTAAAGCACACCCGAGTTTGCAAGATTATTTTTTGTTTTAAATTACAATTAATTTGAGCCAGATTATTTTTTGTTTTTACTCATAAAAATTTCTCATTTGTTAGTTTTGCATTGATATAGTATAAGAAATAATGATAATTTTTTTAAAAAAATTCAGTAAAGATGAAAATAATTCATTTTTTTTATGGATTTTTGAATTATTTTTGTCTTTATTCACCAAATTTTCAATTTGGTTAAATTTTTTTACTTTTTAGATTCCTCTCGCTAAGACAAATCAGTAATTTACAAAAAGTCAGCGCAAAACTAACAAATATAAAAAAAATTGAATAACACCAAAAACAAATTGATTTATTTATTTTGCCAAAGGTCCCCTTTGTTCTTTCAACGACCTTCGTCTAAATATAAAATATTTAAAATTTCGAATCATATGGGACTCCTTTCCTCACCTTTGTAAATGTACAACAACCAGTTTCAACATGTCTCCAACACACTCACATAGTGTGTGAAGCCCATGCATACTTCACACTCAAGTGTGTGTGGGCTCCACACCCCCATGTGAGTGTGTTGGAGACTTTTGTTGTACATGTATCATAGTTTGAAGAAATTTTGTTATGAAATGTAATCAAAACTTTCAGCCCCCATTGTCAATGCCCATAACTAAACCACGGGCCCAGATTCACATTGCGGCTGAACACAGATTGGGGTGATCAAAATGTTACCACTGTCAATATGAAACCCCAAAATATGTATCCGTCACATATGTGATATACAGTCTCCAAAATTGAGATATAGAGCTCAATAAGAGATGCTTTAAAATCTCTATTTTAGAGACATATTAAGGTGAGATTTTTTTAATTTATCCCCTCTTTCTCCAACTTTTTGTAGTATATAAAGAGATTCATTGTCTTTTTTAGAAATTTGGTCTTACTTTTAGGTCTCCATATTCTCCACCACTATTTTGGTCTCCAAATCTCTAGAAAGAATGATGGGCCGATCCCCTAAAAAGTATAAAAAATTGAAGAGAATATGAGATAAATTACAAAAGTTTCCTCAATATGTCACATCTAGTGTTTTGAAATAGAGTTTTAGAATTCAAGGTGCGCAAACGGGTATGAACATTTGGTTATAAAAAAAAAGTAGTAGAGTTTTAGAGTTGACAGAAGATGCTCTCATGGGGTTTGTTCGGTTTGGGTCTCAAGACCAGGTTTCTAAATTATTACTCAATCAAAATCCCTTCTTTCCCATCATTACATTTATTTTTAAATATTATTCTCATTTCTCTCTCATCTCTCTCTAATCATTACACCTAATTTTTTTAATTATTTCTCTCATTTCTGTCTCTACTCAAAACCCAAATGTGAAACCCAAATCGAACAAGGTGATGATATTCCGTATTATCAAAAAAAGAAAAAAGATGCTCTCAAAATTGATTAGGAGAGAGAATGTCGAGTGAAAAAGTGAATGGGTTAATTTTGTAAGTTGGCATTAAAGTTCAATCTTTTCAACTTTGCATTTATAATTTCCGATATCAAAACAGCAGGAAAGCAGGCAAAAGACAGCTCAAGCATCACATGCCAGAAAAGAGCTGCATCAAAACAAGCAAGCAGGCAGAAATAGACAGTTGGTTTTGTTTTCCTTGGCTTGCATTTTTGGCAGAGTAATTATTTAGTAATTCGAGAGCACAGGCTGCACAGCCACAAGAAGTTCCTGATTGTTCCAGATATCCACACTTGTAGCATCTTCAACCCACTTCCAAAATTCCAAAATGAAAGGTGGATATGACATATTAACAGAATATTGTATAATTTATTCTCTCTTTTAGTTTATCTTTTGTACTTTATAAGAGAACATTGGAAAAATTCACTGTAGTTTTTCTTCCAAAATGGAGGAAAAAGCTTCCATGGTCCTTCATATTTGGAGGATCATGGATACCCTTGCTCCATTTTTCATCCAAAATGGAAAATGACATTTACCTAAAAGATCGGTAAGTTACTCCATTTTCATCCAGGCGGTTTGATCCCCACAACCCAACTGTCTCTCTCTAGATATATTCGGATAGATACACAGCCAAGGATTGGCGGGTTCCTCAAAAGACTGGCGGAAAGCGGACAAAATCTTTCATCCCCGGCCTCGAGGCACGAGCTTACTCATTTCTTTTTGATATTGTATCTTTACTGTTGTCTTGATCTATAAAATATTCTTCTTGGCTGTTCAAGAAATAATCTGCCTCAAATCTAACCACGAAAAGCATAGGGACGCTCGATGACTCCAAAATTCTAATTTTAACGATACAGTGATCAACATCATGCCAACTACACAAACTCACTCAGGAACATCTTCAATACAAGGAGCCAAAATAGAGGCCAAAGTCTCTATTTTCTTTATTTAATAAAAAAATTATATAGAGACTTTCACTATTCCCTTACTCCAATCACAAATTTCTATTTTTATCTCAAAAAATTTCCTCTAAAAAACTCTCTTTACAATCCATCACACATTTCCCTCCAAAATCTCCCTACACAATTATTCCTATAACCCCCTCCCAAATTTCCCCAGGAAAATGCCAACATGTGCCCAATGGGCACATGGATATGTTAAAGCTGAAAAAGTGTGTTGAAATATATGAATATGTATAAAAGTAAGGGTAACTCTATTGAAAAGTGTAAAAATTGCATTGGAATGTATTTTTTTTTTTTTTGTGTGTGTGCCCAAGCAAGACCCAACCCTAATTCCACACAAGCATTTAGTATTTTGCTTTTTGTGACAATATTCAAATATAGTCAACATTATACTCATTGTGAAGATATCATTCATATCTTTCAAACTGTATCAATTTTAGATAATATGGGTAAAGATTGTGCGAGTTATTCATATATTTCAAAACATAAGCAAAATGTCTAAAGGATATGGTTGACATTGAAAACTACTCCAACATTAAATGAAAACAAGAATAAAATGGAAATTTTAGAAGTGCAAAAGGTGCATAGTACAAGTAGAGATGAGCCTCCAAATTAATATAGAGACTCAAAATCGGGTCTCTAAAATAGAGACCCCATAAAGATTGATTGGAATGCAATTGGCCTCTATTCAGGGGAAATAAAGGTTGATTGGAGATGCTCTAATATTCTCCACAATCTGATAAAAAAATCTCCTTTCCCTCCACATCTTTTTTTTTTTTCGGGCATTTTAGACAACATAATTTGACTTTGAAAATATTTAAGCTTTGCCCTGAGCAAATTTCAATGATGAAATGATTTCTTGTATGCTTTGGTTCTAAGCACTGAAACCTCTTGGTTGAACTTCTTCTTCTTCAATACCAAGTCTTGAACCCTTGACCATGGGGTTATGAGAAACACCACCACCCACATGGGGTCAAGGAGGCTTAGTCTTGCTTGAACTTCATGAAGCCTAGAATGGTTGAACATTATCCTTGGAAGAGTGAGAATGTGGACAAGCTAACCTTTATTAGGAGTATCGGCCGCCACTTGATCCGCTACTAGTTAATCTGCAAAACCGCCACTTGGCATCTGGTCTTGATCAGCCGCCCCATGCAATCACTACCAATGGTCTGCTAGAACCTCTACCAACCTCTATTCATATCAGTGGCCGATGTTCATCTTTGTTACATAAATTCTATAAGGGCAAAAGTGGGGGATTCGTTCTTAGCCGCCATTAACCGGCGCTTTGCAGTCTTTCAACATCTTAGGGTTTTCCCTAATAATCGTTGGCTGCAGTTTTTGAGTTCTTTTAGGGATTAAGTTGTTTCCTTCTGGGATTCGACCTAATTCCGATATAAACACCCTATTTCTACCACGTTAAACAAGACTTAGTCTCTGACCAATCAATTCAACATACATTATACTACAATCAAACCCTAGTTTATAACAACTATCCCTAGAAGCAAAAAATCTCTCACCGGTAGCTAGTTTTCAAAGCATTAACACTTCGCGTGTTCATTCATTTCTCAACCATTTCCCTCTACTGAAGTTCAAGAAAAGTTTTCAGGCTTTTAATTCAATGAAAGCTATGGAATCATATTGTTTGTTCTCCAGCATTGAGGGATCAACGTGGGATGATCAAATAGCCCTCAGGGGCTAGCCCATTGTTCTTTTAATTTTAGTGAATTACTTTTCTTAACGAGGAGCGGAGGCTAAAAGGTCTTAAGCGGAGGCCGCCAGTTAGATGTGTAGATCGACAGAACTTCTGTTGGCTGCCAGAGGGTTCTGAACCAGAATGTGCAGTTTCATCTCTTTTGCTATAGTTTTTTTGCATAAACCCTACCCTCTGTCCCTTTAAATGTCTTTTCATCACCCATACCTGTTAATAGTTAACTAATCAAGCACTTGCAAAATCAAAGAGTCTTTAAAGTGTTCTTAATCAAATAGCTATAGGTCAACCTTTTAGTTGGGCGAAGAAGGGTGCCTAAAAAGGTTGGCCGAAGATGGGTGCCTAACACCTCTCTTTTTATACCCTTGGCTTCCAACGTGGGATCTCAATATGGTTTTTTTGTTTTTAAAATCAAGTGGTGACTCTCAATATACAAGGTACGCCGCAATAGATAGACACCATCGATCAATGACACGCAACAATGGGTGCCGGAACTATTTTCACTGATAGGTCATGATCAGGTGTACGAACTTGCACCACAGGCCCACAACGTGCGAGTATCCACATTATCATTTAGAGATCACATCTCCCATGTCCACTGTGAATTGTTCCATTTACTTCGTCTTCTTACCTTGTAAAATGCAGCTTAAATAAAAACTGGTTACGATAATTTATGTGCAAACGGTGATAAAAAAGAAGAAGAAGAAAATTTATCAAAACGCGATGAGTCTATGCAACACATTACAAATGTAGAGGGGAAGGGGGGTTATACCACTGTTAAGATCACCTCCCAATCAGGATGGAGTTAACGTGCTGGTTACTAATATGCATATACATACAAATGAAATAGAAAATGACCTACAATATCAACTTAAAAAATAGAAATAAATTTCACTTACTGGACTATGTGTTGGGGTGCTAGTTTAAAGTAGAAGGAATGTTAGGGAGAAAATTGGATTTATTAGTAAAGGAGGGACTAATGGTGTAATAAGATATTAGAAGTGGAGTCTTTCAAATGCTTTGTTTATTGGCACTTGTCTGGTCACTTAGGAGAGTACAACCGTGGCTCTTTATATAGAGCAATTTGCCGACATACACCACCGGCATTTACAAGTCTAGAACCTCCTACATTTATGTCTAGAAGACTCTAATTTAGCATGTGCTAATTACAATAAAAATCTATTCAACATCTACACCCTTCTAGACATTTTTGACTAGATATTTTACTAAACCTTTCAAGAAACTTCTATAATTTTGCTTAGATATTTTTTTACACATATTCTACACATCTCTACAAGATTACAAATTATATTTTTAACACTCCTCCTTAATTTGTAATCTTCATGACTTCATGGAACTGTGAGAATTTTTCCGCTGCCACTGCTTTGGTCATAATGTCAGCTAGCTGCTCCTTCGTATTCACAAACTCGAGCTGAATTTCTCCATTCTGCACCAAGTCTCTGATAAATTGATGTCGGAGCTCAATGTGCTTTGTCCTGCTGTGAAAGACTGGATTTTTGCTCATTGCTATGGCTGACATATTATCACAATAGATAATTGTAGGGCCTTCCTCTTTGTGCTCCATGTCTGAAAGAATTCTTCTGAGCCATACAGCCTCACATGTTGCATCTGTAGCTGCAATATATTCAGCTTCTGCCGATGACAGAGCAATTGTCTTTTGCTTTTTAGAACTCCAAGCGATAATGTTAGATCCCAAGCAAAATACGTAGCCAGACGTGCTTTTTCGATCATCGATTGATCCAGCCCAATCGCTATCGGTGTAGCCAATAAGCTTGATATTATTTTGCTTTGTGTACCTGATGCCGAGTTTCTTCGTTCCTTGAAGATAACGCAGAATCCGTTTTGCTGCGGCATAGTGTAGCTTGCTCGGCTCGTGCATAAATCTGGAAATAAGATTCACAGAATAAACAATGTCGGGCATTGTATAAGTGAGATAATTGAGCGAACCAACCAATTTTCTATCGGCCGTAGCATTGATTTTCTCTGCTCCATCATTCAGCTGCAACTTGTCATTTAGAGAAAGTGGAGTAGAAACTGGCTTGCAGTTACTCATGCAGAATTTCTTCAATAAGTCTTTAAGATATTTTTCTTGTGAGAAAAAATCCCTCCTTTGGATTGCCTTACTTGGATACCGAGAAAATATCTCATAAGCCCGAGATCAGTCATCTCGTACTCCTTCATCATGGCCTTTTTAAATTCTTCCAGCATCGATGTACTGGTGCCTGTGTAGATCAAATCATCAACATAGAGGCAAATAATGAGAAAGTCTTGCGTACCTCCTTTTTTGACATAGAGTGAGGGTTCACTTCGGCTTCTTTCAAAACCATTTTGACAGAAGTACTTGTCAATGTTGCTATTCCAAGCTCGAGGTGCTTGTTTCAGGCCGTACAGTGCCTTCTGAAGTCGGAACACCTTGTCTTCTTTTCCTTTGACAGTGTAGCCTTACGGTTGCTCCACGTAAACTTCTTCTTCTAGCTCTCCATTGAGAAAGGCTGATTTGACGTCAAGTTGATATACTGGAAGCTCGTACTGTGCCGCCAAAGCAAGAACTGTTCTGATTTTCTCCATGCGAGCGACAGGGGCAAATGTTTCGTTGAAATCCACTCCACGCTGCTGTGAGTAGCCTTTTGCCACTAAGTGTGCTTTGTGTTTCTGAATTGATCCATCTTCTTTATATTTTGTCTTATTGACCCATTTGAGCTTGATTACGTCTTTGTCTTTCGGCAGCTCCACGAGATCCAGAGGTGTCAAACGGGCCGGGTCGGCACAGTCCCGGCATGGGCACGACACGTTCGAAGGTGGCACGGCACACCACAGGCACGGTAAAATCCTGGCACGACACGAAACGGCACGGAATAAGTTGGCACGGGGCACGGCACGGGCACGGAAATGAGCAGGCATGGCACGGCACGGCATGGAATTTGGACTGGCACGGCACGGGCACGGTCTTCGATGGGCCCGGCACGGGCACGACACGAATTGGGAGGGGCACGAGTCACGACACGGCACGACACGCTTCTAGCACGGCACAACACGGGCACGAGCACGGAAGTTGGCACGGCACGACACGGCACGGAAGTTGGCACGGCACGACACTGCACGGAAGTTGGCACAGCACGACACGGCACGGAAGTAGGATGTGCACGAGCACGGAAGTTGGCACGGCACGACACGGCACGGAAGTTGGACGGGCACGACACAGGGCACGACACATCACGGTTGTACTTTCTACTTTCTAGCACGGCACGAGGCATGGAAAAACGGGCCAAAAACCAAAAAATAGATACAAAAAATGATAGAAATTATATAAAATCAATTCGATTATAAAA
>JAXBDA010007639.1:0-17012 GCA_036023075.1 Gaultheria prostrata
TGTAAATCAAACAAGTCCCAAACATCAATTTTCACTCTTTTAAACACCAAATAAACTTTTCAAATACTTTCTCACAAAACCCCAACTTTATTTTCATCAAAAGTTTCAAAAATACGGGTCTTTACAAACCTCGTGTCCAAACTAAGTGTCAAACCCCCGATAGATCAACCATTGTACTAACACGATCAACAATGAGCATTCCTCATGCTTAATACATTTCTAGATGCCACCTAAGTACGTATACACGTTACATGTGTCAAGACCACATTTCGAGACCAAACAAGCACGAAGAAATGGATAGAAGCTCAAAATACAAATTGGCCTACAATCTGTCAAAACCGCCCTAGCGGCCGTGATTCCCGTCCGGGCGAGATTTCCAGACAACATGCCCAAAAACTATTCAAAATGGGATTTTTGGGGATTTTGCTCTAGAACTCCCATTTTGATGATTCCAAAGCCAAATATCAATGTAATGAAGCGTAGGGGAATGATTCAACAACTAATTTTGGTAAAGGAACAATAATCAACATGAATCAAGATCTTTCTCCAATCAAAGTTACACAAAAATGGATTTTCAAGTGGGTTTGATACAATCTAGCAAGAATGCCATCAAATAGAGCTACAAGAGAATGATGCATGAACTAATTTACAAGGAAATCACATGGGAGCAAGATGTTGATATGTCTTTATCAAAAAATGACTAGAAATATTGTTTCAAGGGGGATTTAGCATGAACAAGAAAGAAGGAAGTGCTACACACACACACACACACACATCATCATCATATTTACATGTAAAATTGATAGAAATTCCCCTACCTCAAGCAAAGGTCTTGGAAACAAGTGTGGTAAAGCAAACCTGTTTATATTTAATCACTCACACATGTTCAGTCATTTGAAAATTTATTTTCCAATAATTTCTTTTGCGGCACCAAAATAATACCAAATATACAAAGATAGTATTCCATTGTTTTAATATTTTTTTTAACGTGACTTGTGAAGATCCATACTATATTGGACATATTGATCATGTTTTTAATTTGGTCCAATTTCCAACAGCAAAATCCCATCTTAAATTGGAAATGAAATTATCTTTTCTAATTAAGGCCACGTGACCTATTTTCAATTTCCATTCAAAAAAGAAAAACGTGAAGTGGATTTGTGGGATGACAAGTTTCCATTTTAGTCCATATAATATTTTTATATTTCCAATTTTTGTCTTTGGTCCAAACTTGATTAGTGCAATTTGTAGATCAATTTGTAGGTAATTGACTTACCTTTGGTATAGCCATACCCACGTGTATTCCCATTTTCCAATTTCCTAGTTCCAACTTTCAGCATGTGCATGAAATGAATATGGGATTTGATTGGATATTGACTTCCCTTTTTGAGGTTTTTTTAAACGTGGCAGATTCCCCTATTGATCATCTAACAAAGGCTTTTGACCATTGAAGCAAATTTTTCGCAGATTTACGTCTTAATTTTTGAACGCCTATATAAGAGGAGCTTCTACGAAGAGACACCAAGCAAACATTCAGAGCAATCACTACAGAGCAATACTTTTGGCAATTCATTTTCAGATTATCACTTTGAGAGTTTGAGAGCAAATCTGTTATATTCACTCTTTGAGAGCATTTTCACTTTTCAAATTCTTTTCAATTGTCATACTGAGAGTTAGCAAAATTCTTAGTGAATTCGTACAGTACTAGGTGTTGTGCTGTGAGAAGTTTTTAGAGTTTGGGAGATAAACTCTAGCGGTTCGGCTAACTCCTCGGGAAAGTTAGCGTTGCGGTTGTAAGGTTTCATCGGCACCAAAAGCTGGTTGTTTGATTAGTAAAACAACGACTCCTTAGGCCAGTGGACTAGGCTGAGCAGTGGACAAAGCTCGGACCGAACCACTATACATCTCTGCGTGATATCTCTCTCCCTTATCTCTTTTATTTTTGTTGTGTAAATTATTTATTTATTTGCTTTGCTATTTACTTTTTTTTCATTCCATAAGTAATTTTTTTTTTTGGGGGTTATTGTTAGCAACCCTTTTCACCCCCCCCCCCCCCCCCCCCTCTACGTTGCCTTTTGGGTAACAAAACCCTAGCTTCAAATCACCAAAACCACCAAGTCTTGAGCTTTCCAAAGCAAACCCAAGAAGAAATCAAGCTCCAATGATCAAATGTTGAATGATTTCTGAGAGGGTTGAGTTGGATTGAGAGATTTGTGGGAGGATTTTGAGGGGAGATGAAGAATATGGAAGAGAAAGAGATGGGGAGGGGGCTGGCCTTCCTTTATGGGGGTTGTGCGCTCTCTCTCTCTCTCATACACCACACATATACAACACACTTCACTTTAATTCAAAAAATTTACATCCTTGGTCCAAATTTCCCTTTTGTAAACCACTTTAGCCCCATTTCATTTATATTACACTACAACGCATCACTTATACTTTATGCACATTTCCTCACATTACCCCACTGTTATTTCCGAAAATAATAATATAATTTTACGGGTCTTTATAGGATGTGATTAGTGGAGATGAAAATACTGAAATTTTGCATTGTAAACCATATCTATGTAAATTATTATTAATTTAGATATTTTATCTTATAACAAATTGATAATAAATCAATATTAATGAGCGCACTTTTCGGCCCTAAATCAAAATTCAACATGAAAACATAAATTTTCAAGTCCACTAGGATGAATTATTAAACAAGCCCCAACCAGGATGCTGATTGGTTTTTCTTTTATTTGGCAATCAATTTTAAATAAAATATTACTTGACTTCATGATATTGCAAATCCTTATGATGTGTAATGGTTGGACAATGCAATTTCAATCGCATTCCTTTTATATGTTTTGCTTGATGGATGATGATTACCGTTACTTCTGAGAATGGAATGTGGGGTCATATTATTTTTTTAGATTATTCATTAGGAGTTTTCTTTGTAATACATAATTTGGTTAGTTGGATCTTTACAAACCCAGCCCATATCCCCAAATCCCTATTGCTTGGGCTCAATCCAACCCAATCCTTACAAACTTGCTCCATAGCCCTCCCCTAAACATCTATAATCAACCCTTCTACTACAAACGTGATTTTATCTCCAATAGCTCTAATCGATCCACTGTTAGGTTTTTCCCACCCTATACCAGATTCCACCCAACTTATTACCTCCCTCCTTCCTCCCTTATAATTCCTAATCCTCCTTCTCCCCCCATTTCCCCCTTATTAAACCGCCCTTACTAATCCTCACAGCTCCACCACAATTACCACTGATTTCCCTACCTCAACCCTCATTGATATTCCTGTTGCTAATGAACCCCTCTATTGCAAAAGCTGAAATAAACGCCCTTCGGGAGTGTTTGCTCCTGCTCGCAATCATCGACGTGCTTTAGGGCTAATCAATGGGATTCTCCATCATAACCTCAATCCCTCCCCTACCCATAAACCCAATCCTAATCCCAATGGTAAACGGTATTTGGAAAACCAAAATCCCAATTTGGCTGGGGTTGCGACTATCCAACATGGGTCAATTTCTGCCACTCGTAAGAAGACCCGTAGTACGAATGGAGTGGCGTCTGTGGAAGTTGCTAATACTGCTGCTATGGTGGAGGAGACCAGCCTAAAATGGTCTTCGGCCGCACAATGATTTGTGGGAATTGTCAGGGTGTGGGGAGCCCCCTAACAGTTCATCAACTTAAGGAGCTTGCTAGCCTCCACTCCCCCACTCTGTTCTTTCTTTCAGAGACAAAGAACAGAATGCCTAGGTTAGACCTGGTTAAGAGATCTCTGATCATGGATAGCGCTCTTCTCGTTGATCCGACTGGTTCTACGGGTGGTTTGGCTATATGTTGGAAAGGTACGTCCAGTGTTATGCTAGTGAAGATGTGTTCGTGGTTTATTGATGTGAGAATTTTTTATTCTCCTCTGAATAAATACTGGAGATTAGTTAATGTGTATTTTAGCTTGGATGATAATGTAAGGAAGTCTTAGTGGGATTTTTTTGTGCAATACAAAACTTGCTTGGGTGATGATTGGATTATCTGGGGGGATATAAATGACATTATGCCCACAGGGAAAAAAGGGTGGCCTTGCCCGTCCCCTTTGGTCGTTTCGGGGTTTTCAAAAATTTATGGATGATTGTGGGCTGGTTGATTTGGGCTTTTCGGGATACCCTTTCACCTGGCGAAATAATCGATGTGGAAATGAGTATGTCCAAGAACGGCTTGATAGAGTTTTGGCTTCTCCTTTATGGTGTCTTCTCTTTGATCAGGCCTCAGTGACCCATCTGGATACTGTGGGTTCTGACCATAGTGTTATCCTCTTGAATCTCAGGGCTATTCCAACTAGACGCCGTGTTCCTTTTCGCTTTGATGCTCGATGGGTGGAGAATGAGGAAGTCTGTGATGTTATCTGGCAAGCATGGGCCAACCCAGTTCATGGTTCAAGATCTTTTATGGTGGTTAAAAAGATCCAGACATGTCGTTCTTGTCTAACTAAATGTGCTGACTTGGGATGGACTATTGAGGAACTAAAGGCCAGAATCTTTGCACTCAGGAATACAGCCGCTGGCCCTCATCCAGGAATCATTCAGAATCTTAAGAAGCAGCTTAAAGAGGAATGAGATAAGGAAGAATTATTTTGGAAACAAAAGTCCAGAGTGGTTTGGCTTCAACATGGGGATAAAAACACACAATTTTTTCACGCTTCTGTTATGCAGAGATGCTCCTTTAACCTTATATCTGGGATTGAGGATTCTCATGGTGTGTGGACTAGTGACCCTATGGAGATTTAATCAGAATTTCAACATTTTTTCTCTGGGATTTTTACTGCCAGCCCTAACTTCAATATTCAGGAAACTATTGGTGCTATTTGGAGAGGGTAAAACCCGTATACCCTCTTGAGTGCCCTAACTCGGCTATGCAGTATGGGTGTACCCTACAGGGGAGCCGAGCTAGAGAGGCCACCATGGCACCACGATAAGGTGCAGGGTCAGGCCGAGCTACGAATAGCTCGGTCCTAGGATCTACAGACCAGCGACAGTATAGCCGAGCTATGTGGCAGCACGGTTACACCGCTATTGGGCTAACCAAACGGTAAGGCGTTCTGGAAGGGTCTGGAATACTCTCTTACGTGATAAGAGGAGTATCCCGTGATTCAAGGGAATGATGTGAGCATTCCATATCGGATAAGGAATGAAGAATCCTGTTGAGAGTCATATTGCACAAATATATGGGAATAAGTCCTATATGGAAAGGGATCCCATTAACCATGGAAGACCAATGTAATAATGAAACTGCACCTAATAGGACGAGTCCTATTAGGAAAGGTTTCCTAACGTGAAAAGGAAACTAAGGCAACGAGGACTCTTGATTAACAAGCTAACCTATACCTATAAATACATGCATTATGTCTATGGTGAAAGGTACGCTGTGAAACCTATTCATACGCATTGTTCTTTGCTTACTTAGTATCCTCTTACTAACTTAAGCATCGGAGGGCCTTTCCCACGAAGGGCAAATGTGCTCTAACGGCTCTCTGTTTTGCAGGTTCAGAGGCGTTAAACAGATCCCAGAATCTTGCCCTCTACACTATTACTCATAAAATTACTCATACCATGAACCATTTGCTTACTCGCCCCATCATCGATTTGGAAGTTAAAGCTGCTCTTGATGATATGGGGCCTGTGTTGATGGGATGACGTCGCTATTTTTTCAAACATATTGGCCGACGGTGGGGGAAGATGTTATAGCTGCGGTGAAAAGTTTTTTCCATACATCATATTTGTTATGTAGCTTTAACCAAACCCTTATCACCCAGATCCCAAAAGTTAGCTACCCCACGAAACCAAGCCAATTTTGACCAATTAGCCTTTGCAATGTCTCCTATAAGATTATTAGCAAGATCCTAGCCAATCGGCTTAAACCCATTCTGCCCACAATAATTTCAGAAAATCAGAGTGCTTTTGTTGGTGGTCGGCAGATATCGGATAGTATCCTCATTGCACATGAATTGATGCACTCCCTGAAAAATAGGCGTCATGGAAATAAATGTTGGGTTGCTTTGAAGCTGGATATGGCTAAGGCCTATGATCGTATTGAGTGGGCATATTTGGAGGCGGTTCTTCGCAAATTTGGCTTTGCTAAACAATGGATTAGGTGGGTTATGGCTTGCGTTACTACAGTCTCATTTGCTACTGTTATTAATGGTGAGAAAGGTGAGCTTTTCACTCCCTCCAGAGGTATTTGTCAGGGATGCCTGCTATCCCCTTATCTCTTTATTCTCTGTGCGGAAGGTTTTCACTATCTCATACAAAAGGCAATAGGGGAATGTGCTATCTATGGCATCAAGGTGGGCAGGCACTGCCATCCATATCACATTTATTTTTTGCGGATGACTCAATTCTTTTTTGGGAAGCCACAGCCTCGGGGTGTCATGCCATTGAGGAAATCCTACGGAAGTATGAAGATGCTTCTGGCCAAATGGTGAACCGGGAGAAATCATCCTTATTTTTCAGCCCTAATACATAGAATGATGTCAAGGAGGGTTTCTTGGGTTTTTTGAATATTCGTTGTGAGAATCAAGGTGGAAAATATTTGGGGATGCGATCTATAATCGGAAGATCGAAAACCAAGATTTTTAAATATGAGTAAGATCGTGTTATTACTAAGCTAAAAAGCTGGAGAGATTCAAATTTGAACTTGGCAGGGAAAGAGGTTATGTTGAGATCAGTGGTCCTATCTATGCCCAATTTCGTCATGCAATGCTTTCTTCTGCCGAAACGGCGTTGTAAAGACATTTGTGGTGTCGTTCGTAAATTCTGGTGGGATTCGAAGGAGGATGAAAACAAAATTAATTGGGTGAGTTGGAATAAACTCTGTGATCGTAAAGCGGAGGGGGGGCTCGATTTTCGCGATATTCATGCCTTTAACCTTGCTTTTCTTGCAAAACAGGGATAGAGACTGATACAAGACCCGCAATCCTTGTTTTAGCGACTTTATAAACGCAAGTATTTTCATGATAAATCTTTTTGGGAGGCTTGCTGCCCTAGCTCGTCTTCTTGGGCTTGGTGGAGTATTGTTGCCGGTAGAGGTGTACTCAAGAAGGGGTGGCGTTGGAATGTGGGAGATGGCTCTTCTATCGATATCTGGGATGATCCTTGGCTCCCTTGCACTCTTTCATTCAAAGTTCTTAGCCCTCTACCGCCACCAGATTCTCCACATAGTCAGATTTGTTTTGTCTCAGACTTGTTTGATGGGGATACTCATAACTGGAACTTCTCCCTTATTAAATCGTTGTTCTCGGAAATGGATGAGGAATCTATTAATTCAATCCCTGTCAGCTCTCAACGGATTAGGGACAAGGGTGTTTGGCATTTTCTGAAAATGGTTCTTTCTCTGTGAAATCAGCATATCACGTGGCTACAATGTGCAATGTTCCACACCATTCTCGCGAACGAGGCGAATCTAGTTCAGGTACTCCATCTGATTCTTTCTGGAAATCTTTATGGTCTTTTCCTATTTCGAATAAGATTAAGATGTTTTTGTGGCTATGCTCTCACAATGCAATCGCAGTTCTCGCTAAATTAAACCGAAAGAATATTGATGTATCTCCATATTGTCCCAGATGCCATAACAAATATGAGACCTTGGAGCATATGCTTTTCCAATGTAAATTTTTGAAAGAAGTGTGGCATTAATTAATCTTCCTTCGCTTCAGCTATCTCTGCTTCCTGGAACTCTTTGCTATTTTCAGATTGGTGGTCCTCTCTTTATTATAGTTCTATTTCGAATGCGGGTGATACGAATATGGGTGCACTCCTTGCATCTCTATGTTGGTTCTTATGGAAGGTTCAATAAAACTTAGTTTGAAGACTAAAGTTGGAATTGCATCGAGATCTTAGAGAAGGCCTTTGCTATTTGTTCTGAATTTAAGGAAGCAAATGATTCTTCTAAGCGCTCATCCTCTGTTATTCCTACCTCCACGTCTCCTCCTATGTGGTATTTGCCTCCTGTTGGTGTTGTTAAGTTTAATGTTGATGGCACAGTTGGCAAAAGCAGTGGTCTAGTTGAAGTTGGTATTGTAGCTCGTGATCATGCGGGTCAGATTTTGGGGACGGCATCAATTCCATTCCCTGGGCTGCTCTCCCCAAGAGTTGCTGAAGCTTTGAGTTTTCGGGAAGCATTGGTTCTTGCAGCAAATAGAGGGCTTTCTAATATCATTGTGGAAGGTGACGCACTTCAAATCGTTCAAGCTCTTTCTCAAGAAGGGTAAACGTACTTCGATTATAGCTCTATTCTCTCAGATTGTCTACAGCTTCTCCCGTTATTTTCTTCTTGTGTTTTTAATCGTTCTTTCAATAGGGTAGCCCATCCATTGGCTAAGGTGCTAGATTAGAGAATGGGGGGGGGGGGGGGGGGGGGTGTTCCTGTCCCTGATGAGTTAGCTAATGTTGCCCTTGATGATGTTAGGTCTTCGGGCCATTTTCTATCTTAATAATATCTACAGCTTTTTTCCGGGGAAAAAAAAAAGATCTTTTAATTCTTGCACGCGCGTACTTATTTTTAGGAAGATGACAATGTGGGGTTATTTTCTTCACAAGAATAACGATATATAATTTATCGATCCATATTAACCATGGAGGCCTACACCTATTTACTTGTTGGACCATTGTGCTTGATAATTTACGGAGGAACACTATTTAAACAAAATTTGAAATGAGATTTTTTTAGAAAGTATTTAATTTTGTTTGAACGGCAGAGAGTATTTAATTTGAGAGCATGAAAGGCAGCGTATAAACTTAAATACTCCTGAATTCAAAGGAGGATAAGGCTTGAGAATCCAAATTATGAATGTAAAGTAAAATGAAATTGAGACAGAAAATTCAAAATTAACTTTTTCCCATAATTTTTATCTTTTTTTTTTCTAAAGAATTATTGTTTCTTGGATAAATAAACAAAAGTATTTTCGTACATAATTTTTAGATTTTTATACCAATTTATACTTGGGCGAGGAAATAAATTTTTTTTACTAATTTGTATTAAAAAAAATTACGCGACTTTCAAAAGAGAACAAATGACGAAAATAATATGTATACGAGTGACAAAAAACTGCCAATCACAAATACAAAAATACAACAAAGAGACAGGTGATATCCCTGCTATAACTACCTTATTTATTGTCAACCAATAAATAAGAGTATTTATTGTACACAACACACAAGCCCTAAATCTACCTTTATTGATTCATACAACCACACAATTTAAATTTCTATTTGTAGGGACAAATCTACAAAATTATGGACAGTAGCAATGGCTACAAGGAACAATATAAGCTAGTTAAGTAAATTTAAATCCTGTGGGTGAAATATAATCCATGGGCATGAAAATTCTATCTCCAAAGAACCATGGCAGCAGACATGAGGGATACAAATATCCAATGCAAATTTCCTGGCAGAAATGATGTAGCTGCAAAAACCAAGGATTAGAGAGAACTATCAGATTTTCGAATTATCTCTTCAAATATTTTTTTCCCAATTTCTTATGCTTTGAAAACAAGAAAAGGAAAATGATTCGACCACACTAACATGAGAAGAAAATGAATTCGACGAGAGCGAAATGAAAGAAGTTATTGTGATCCAGATATATTTTGTTGTGTAAATGGAGGAAGCAACCATCACCAAGGATGGTTGATGCATACGGTACAAAAATAAGAAAAAAACACATCAAACATATGCAGAAGTCATACGAAAAATAAATAGCTAAAAATAATATGCACGAGAAAGCTAGATATGAATGATTCGGCTTATTTAGTCAAAAGATTAAAACGCATTTAGAAAAAAATCTCCGATTCTCCGCTTCAAATTGGATTGACCTGTAGGGATGGGCATGGGGAGGGTTGGAGTGGATACCACTACTTCGATCCTCAACTCCAAACCCATATCAATTCACCTCCCCTCCCCAATCTCTACCGGAGATTTTTGTTAACCTGCATCCCCGCTCCAATACGGAGAACGGGCAGTATATGACCGATATGAAATTAAAGCTCAAATTTGATGTTGAAAATTTGCCATGTAGGAGAGAGCTAGCTTCTTTTTTTATTTCTAGTAAGCACAATTGATGGAATACGATCATGTACTAACATAGCACTACAAAATCGAATAGGTGACATACCCGGGGTTGCCCTAGTAGTTTAAGCGGATACTAGGTTTTGGAATTACTCTTTTTAAGGCATGTGGTTTGATTCCTAGCTGGGTGAACTTTCTGATTTAAGTGGAGGGCCGTAATAGTATGTTGTTGTGCTAGTTTCCCCTGAGTTTTGGGTTGCGCGGTCGAATCCAGAGGGTGTGACTATAGACTGTTCCTCCGTTATAAAAAAAATCGAATGGGGGTAGATAATTCTTTTCATTTTTTTCTAGAAGCTGGCCAATTTTGACTTCTCAAATTTGAACGGAGAAAAGGTAATATACCAACAAGTCCACGTCAGAACACTATCTTCCTTTAATAACATATCTTCAAAACCAATCAAAACCTGCTACTGGTACCGAAAGTCTTTGAGTTTGACCAAGAGGCATGGTTGACTTCCAGATATTGGTTTTGCAAGAAAAAATTTCAAAGTACATGCATTAGGACTGTATTTGCCACCAAGACCAATTTTGTCATCCTAGTTAAGTTAAGATGCGACTATCACGTCAATAAAGAAAGCCTACATGTACATCACAAAGAAATTGACGTCTAATTTTATAGTGCTCCCAAAATACGGTCACGTGATGATTCGAAATATTCTAACATCTTACATGTCTAATTTTATAGTGCTCCCGGAATACGGTCACATGATGCTTCGAAATATTCTAACACCTTACATATATTCTGACGAAATACACGATTAAGTGTATTAATTTCACATAAATATATAGTGCTGAAATGATCCGAAGCACAACTCCGAAACTATTGAATAATTACCCGAATTAAGGTCTCTGGCCTCAGCATTCAAAACAAAAAAGCACATACTGGCCCACAATTTTTGTTTTATGGCACAACCCGGCCCACTAAAAGTTATGTAACGAGTAGTTAGCACCGCAGAAACTCAAACATTTAAAAATGGGTAGATGTGTTTATACTTGGTCGATGCACATTGTTTTCATGAGTACACTTTACTATGGTCGCATGCATTGAATGTCATAAAATACATTTATGTTTGAACACTCATCTTTCTATCCACACCCTAAAATACGGATCTTCTGTTCATATCCTATTTTTCTGATCAAATTTTAATGATCCAAATCTCCAATATGTTTAAAACATGTTTTAAGGGTCCCCGAGAGTCAACAGCTCGGATCAAGCCCTTCCCGGTAATTTTTTATTTTTTTGGTTAATTTCTCGCAGGGACCCTTAAAAACACATTTTAAATACATTGATCGATTTGAATCGTCAAGATTTGGTCCGGAACTATGAGGTCCCGACGCGGTCCGGATTTTAGTGGTGTGGATGGGAAGGAGACTGTATGTTTGAATATTTATGTCCCAGGTTTATTGTTAAACTATTAACATTTGTCACCCAATTTGATATAGAACAAGTAGTGGCCCCATTTTATGATAAGTTGGACCAGTCGAAACTCCGGGAGCCTAAACAACTTTTAATTGAAAATTGTCAAATTTGGCAATTTATCGACAAGCCTGGAATTGGCCCAAACTTGATGGTGGATTTCGGCCAAATTCATTTGTTTAAACCTTCAATTTAGTAATTTTTTTATTTTAGAAAATATTTAGAGTACGAATTACTCTTAACGTATAATTCTGTTTTCATTGATTCCAGCTAAGAAAGTGTTAGATTTACTATTTTCTAGGGTTTCCCTATAAAAGGACATGTAACCTCTTTATTTCAGTAACTTTTAATCAATCAATATAATTGGGAGACTCTCTCTCTCTCTCTCTCTCTCTCTCTCTCTCTCTCTGTGGATTCAAGAACTATAATGGATTCGAGAACCTATCTTCGTTTAGATTAGTACGTTAACTAGTCTCCCGTGAATTCCGCTGCGTCAGTGGATATTTAGACATAAGTTTTCCTTTTTTGTGTAATTTGGTTATCTTTCGCTTGGTGGATTGTGTCATAGTTCTCAGCCTCTTTTTTCCGGATGAAAATTTTCGTAAGTGCCGGATGACTTTCATTAATGCAACCATTTGCTTCCGGTGATAGGAAAAAAAAGAATAATGAAGTATCTAACACTACTCCTAAAGTATAATTAGTTGAAATGTATGTACCGTTGAGATTAAAAGAAATATATTTGTGTGTGTGCGCCCGCGCTTAACATATGTAGCATGAATGAATCGATACATGGTGAAAAAGTCTAACAATAGCTATGGACGGGCATATTATGCAAAACAAAGAACAC
Source organism: Gaultheria prostrata (assembly GCA_036023075.1). Lineage (NCBI taxonomy): Eukaryota > Viridiplantae > Streptophyta > Magnoliopsida > Ericales > Ericaceae > Gaultheria > Gaultheria prostrata. The sequence continues at coordinate 12,388 of JAXBDA010007639.1, forward strand.
ATTAGAGTCATTAGAATGGTTATCTCACCTCGATTACTATTGTCTGAAGGTGTTGAAGACGTTGAATTTGAAACCTTATTAATTCCAAGCTTTCCACAATCGGATCCAATGGCGCCTAAAAGAAACGAAATATAGGAAGCCATGTCAGTCAGTCATAAATTTCATTAAGAAAAATAAAAGCGAATCAGAGATGATTTGCGCAAAATTTTTGCCATTATTTTTTTCAGTCGTCCTTTTTGAATTTTTGTTAGATTAGCATAAATTATTTTGGATTAATCACTTTCCTTGACGAGTGAAATCTTAAAAAGTAAAAAAAAAAAAAAGATCAAAAGCAACGAAAATTCCTGCAAAATACCAACAATACAAACTATCTTTTAAGGGGAAGTTTTTCCTAATTATTCTTAAAGACAATTGGGAGATTGATGTTGAGTGAATTTGACCTTTTCTAGTTAAATTTTTGGGATTGATCATCTGTCTTGAAGAGATGAGTATATGTCAAACCGAAGTTCAAACAAAAAGAACTTAAAATAGCATTTTTCAAACCTTTTTTTGCTGTCAGAGAACTTTTCCAAATTTTTGTCATAATATTATAATTTTTAGATTCTTGTTCCTGGCTATCTACCGAAATTTTAAATGAAAAAACAATTCACTTAAATATAAGTTTATCGACTCTTACAATCGCTGTAGCAAGGGTATGCGGAGACGTTGAGAAGATTATAATAACCAGTTTTGCATTGGCAGGTATGAGTATATGTCAAATTCTTTGTGCATTCCCCTTCTCCACAGTAGATCCAGTAACAAGCTACAAAAAAAAAACCCAACAAAATCATATAACTGAGGAATATTAGAATACATCATAACCAAATTCTTTTGTTGTTTCTTTTTTTTCAAATTTTGTGTGCTTTAAAATAATTTTTAAAAAAGTTTGAAGTCTCATGTCATGTAGTTTTCCTGCCATTTCCTTTTATTTTGACTGCCTTTCTTAGTGATTTCTTAGAAACATGGTAGCTTTTGAATTTAACCAATTTACAAAACTAAACTAATTGAGATTTCTATTATATTGTGCAAGAATTAATTTGAAAAGTTATACACGAAAGTATTGCATTTTTAATCCAAAATTTACACGATTTTTCAGAAGGGAATAAAATTTCAGGATGGAAAACGTAATTAAAATGTGAGGATATGCGAGTGATTACGATCAAAGAAAGACAGATTAAATGGGATGGGCGGAGGGTTGGCCGGAGCTGGAGGAGCGGCGGGCATGCAGGAGTAGTCAAGAGAACCTGCAGAAAATTAAGACGATAAATAACTGAATGAAGAAAAGTTGTTAGATGTAAGAATTCACGTGTATGATAATGAAGTTTTAACTTTTAAGTTTACTCGAGTATCTGAAGCTCTCTCAATGTTTTTTTAATATTGTTCTTGATTTCATTTTTTTTTTTTAATCTTTATGACGATGAAATATTTTTTACCGGTGAAAAAAAAACATGCATACATATTTTCTAGACAGCACGATACAAACTACTCCTCCTGTTCCATAATGATCATAATTCATTACGAAAGTTGGCTATTATTTAATTTAAATATAAAAATAAAGCAGATTTGTGCAAGGTCTTTTAAATTCTTTTTTTCTAATTTAAAATCTTCAGTTACATTTTCAACTTGTTGCGAAAATTTTCTGAAAATTATGCATGAAAGTGCAGCATTATTTTTCTATTTAAGAAATAATACAGTATGTCTTTTCATAATGAACTATTATCGTATGGAAGATTGAATGGGAAAAGAACTACGAAGGAAAACGAAAGGGAAAAGGATAGAAAATTTTACAATCTGGGATGACGCAAGGAAGAAACTCTAAATCAGTTTCGTTGGCGAGGGTGGTGCGCCTCCAATTGTTATCGCATTCACATTTGAAGTTGAGTGGGGACCCAAGTGCTATTTGGCATTTTCCTTTTCCACATTCCACTTCCTTGCATATGTTGTCTGTCCATCAATTAATCACCACACAAATAATTCATTCAAATTACAAGGATTAAAATTTAAAGGGCACAAGTGCAAGACGGCATCACAAATGCACCATAACATTCGACAATCATATTCATATATCAGACCAAAATATCAGTGATATTTATATTTTGGTCTGATATATGAATATGATTGTCGAATGTTATGGTGGTCTGTGAAAGTGGTAGACATACATGTGTGCGTGTGAGAGAGAGAGAGAGTACCAACGTAAGGAGAAAGACTGGGTGGGATATTATTGTCTCCTTCAACAACGCTGCCAGGAACCAGTATTACTACGAGAATGATAGCAAGAAAAGTCATGAAAATAGCTGAGGCCATCGAGAGAGATAGAGAGAGAGAGAGAGAGAGAGGGAGAGAGGGGACTGTTTTATTGGAATCAGTGGGCTAGAGCATATATATATATGAACTTTTGGATTGAAATGTTCAGCATAGAAGCTTCTCTTCCACCTAAACAAAGAAGCTTCTCCAATACTCCGTGAGATTATGGTCTCATGGGTACGTTTTTTCTCTCTTGGTAAAAATGGACTGAGTCCGGTTTGTTTCTTGGATTTGGACAATTTATTTTTTTATTTTTTTATAACCGGATGTCTATACCGGTTTTTACACACCTTGATTAATTCTGAAACTCTAATGTTAACGATATCGGAGCAAACTTTAAACAGCCTTAAGGTTTAAATGTTTGGCCTCTGTAGAAATAATTAAGACATGTGACCTCAAAACGAAACGCTTATTAGTTTCTCATAACTATTTAACCAAACTCCCAGGGCAATTGTTTTCTACAATAATCGTCAGATTATTGTTCAATGAAGCCGAATTGTAAAACTCCAGTTATCAAAACTACAATTTCGTCCCACCTTCATCGTTCACGAAGTCAATCCATCAATTGTTTGAACCGTTCGTATATTTCGTTCTAGTATGTTTATCTGCAAAAAAGTCATAGGATTTTTTGACTTTTTGAAGCTTCATATGACCGGAATTACCAATTTGTACACACTTCAATCAAAGCTAGCTACCCCCCACCCCGATAATCTTCCTCGCGCGTTCTGAGAAGAACTTGGGTGTCGGACTTCCTGTGCGGCGGGACCCCTTAGAACCCAACTGTAACCCAAGATTATTGATGGTCATGATATTGGAGAAGTAACAAATTAAACATATTCAAAAATTAAGCAAATAAGAGAGACCCCAAGATTTACGTGGTTCGGCTTACGGATGTAAACCTACCCCACGGGACTAGTAAACGAGAGAAGATTCCACTATGTGACGAGAACATGCTCCAAAGAGCTACAATGGTGACAAAGCAAAACAAACTCTCACAAGAGACACTCACCAATCCCACCAAATACAAGTTCTCTCACCAAAACCCAATACAGAATCTCTCACCAAACAAATTCTCTCTCATAGAGTCTTAAAAACCGCTAGGGTTTTTAACCAAGAGACACAGAAGGAACGAAGTTCCACAGACGTAACCGGATGTCACACAGATGCAGATGATTCTCAAGAAACCCAATGGTTTCAACCAGAAAGAATCGCCGAAACAGATGATCTTTCTGATGGCCAAAGGCCTACAAAACCCACCACGAATGGGGCAACCAAAAATAGATGAAGATCATACTAAGAACCTTAATTAATTTTCAGATGAGACCCCCTAGGGGCCTCTTAAAGGGATGCACTCAAGCAGTCCAAACTCTAATGAGAGAGAGCAAGGCAATATTTATAGCCACAAAATCCTTCTAAAGCCAAAATTTATCCGAACAGAATTTCTTGCACCCAAAGTCACGAACCCACAAGGAAACAAATCTTTGGAAGTCCAAAACTAGAAAGAAACCTGCTGATGTGCTTTTTCTGCGCGTCCGGGCCCCCGGGCAGTTTTCTAGAAACCAAAACAGACCAAACCTGCCAAAACAGACCAAGTCTGCCAAACCCGCCCGGGCGGTTTTGAATCCCACCCGGGCGGTTTTTCTAGCGTACAAACCAAAGACCGAATCTGCCAAACCTGCCTGGGCAGTTTTTCCAGCGAACCAAAATCGAGCCGAATTTCAACAAATCTCCATTTCGGCGAGCTACCCAAGTATCGAACCAAAACTGAACGGACAAATTCCCACAAATCTCCACCTTGGCGAGATGTCCAAAACCAATGCGAAACCAAAACAAATCCAACGAATTGCAGTGGCCAAACAAATTGCTTGATAACCAAACTCCAATCCAAACAAACCCGATAAACCGAAGACAAGCGGATTGCAAACGAACCAAATGCCCAAACCTTCGAACCAATCCGCACAAATAGAAACAAATGCTTGAGACCTATTTGTTTTACCCTTTTTGTTGCTAGGGACTAGAAACCTTCAAGTTAGGGGGTGTGATAGGCACGCAATATCGTAGATATAAGTGTCTTAATAGGGTAGTGTTAACACGTTTTTATCTTATTTATTCCCTATTTTCCACTTGATGCGTTGTTTTGGTATGTGTTTGTGTTCGTGTTAATTTTCAGGAAAATAAGGCTATTTTAGCGCCAAGATTGGATTGCAGAGACTTGAAGGCCGTGATAGAACATGAGCGCTACAAGGAAATCAATAGAGCGCTCGGGAATAGCACAACAGGGC
>JAXBDA010007640.1:0-17012 GCA_036023075.1 Gaultheria prostrata
CCTCAACTTTACTCTATTTAACATTTAGTTCTTCCATTTTATTTTATTTCCTGGTAGTCTTGTTAATTTCATTTATTTATTATTTCCTGTTATTTAATTGTTTAATTGTCAAAGATTTTCAATAAAATATTTTCTTTATCCCACAAATATTTAGTAGAGACCGGGAGTATCCCGGGCGAGCGGGGTGCTTTTCCAAAAACCTTCCCTACCCGTAATTTGGCTTCCGGACCCAAAAAGAATCTTTTTCGCGGACTAAATCTTTTCCAAAACGGCATAAGAGTCATCAATTACTTTTAAACGGTTTCTCGGGTACCAAAAAGATTTTCTAAATTAAATCCCGGGTGGCGACCCATATTTTAATTCAAAAACGTTTTCCGGATCACCAGAAGTGGCCGTCCACACCAACCATGCCACATCTTGTACATTTAATTGTCCGTACTTGCAAACCTGTTGAAGGTATCCTCTGAGTTCGTGGCCTCCCCGGAGGCCTCTTAGACAACGGAGGAAGAAGCACATTCTCATCTGTAGCAATAAAATCTGCCTTTGATAGCGTAGGAATAGGACTGATGCACTTTGAATACGACTCCCGATAAGAATCTACTAGGTAATAACGATCCACATACTCTTTAACCTCTACCCGACTGTGCTTTGCAGCACAAACAGCATGCACACAAGGGAAAGAGTTTATTTGCCACTCCTTACAAGAGCAAGTGCGAGCAACAATATTAACTGCAACTGAAGGGTGACACTGCACCTCATAAACACCTTTGGACAATTGGATCACCCCCCCATCCCCTTGACTGTCTGAATAACTCACCAATCCTTTTGTCCATTACTGGAGAAACTGCAGACTTTCACTTCATCACCGCCTCTCTCCTACTAGACATTTGCTTCATCACCTTTATTTGTATCTGGTCTACAGCTGTGTAATTGGCAGCTGCCTCTCTTTTTTAATCCATGAGTTAAAACACTCTGCAGCATTCGAAGAAAGTTCACTGTATCTCTTTCCTGGAAAGTGTGCATGACACCAATGTTCCTTCTTTAGATTGCCCAAAAAATCTTGAACTTTTTTCCCACCTTGTGCTTTCAAGTCACCCAACAAAAGATCAAAAACTGCTATCGTTGGTGCATAAGCACACAAACTGAATACATTCAACAGGTGTTTCTTTCGTTTAGTTTCCATCCCACCTAACGTCTTCTTCAAATTCTCCTTCAGATGCACCATACAGTAAGAATGTGGTGCAGAAGGGAAAACCGTTTCGACAGATTTCAATAAACCTACATGACGATCGGACACAAATACAACCTCCCTTTCCCATTCCAAAAAGCCTTCCAATTTTTTCATGAACCACAGCCAGTTATCTCCATTCTCAGCATCAACAACAGCAAAGCAAACAGGGTATAAACCTAGGAATTTTTTTTATAAAAGCCATCAGCAAAAGATACTATTATTTTGTTCTAACAAATCATTCAACCAACATAAAATTATATTCGTGAAACGTTGATATTTGTATTGAAATTTTACCTTGATTTGCATCCTTTGCACAAGCTGCAAGCACACACCCCTTGTGTGTCCCCTTCAAGAAAGTTGCATCCAGAAATAAAAGGGGCCGACAGAAATAAAAGCCGTACTTGCAAGCATCATAACCCACAAAAAGTCTAGTAAAATGCTGATTCGCATCACACTCCAAATCGAAAACACTAGTTGGATTTGAAGACTTAGCAGCGCCAATATACCACACTAAATCATTGAAGGAGGACGTATAATCTCCAAAAACATGTTCTCTGGCCTTTTACACACCCATCCAAACTTTTCTATAACTGGCATCCACCCCATATTCCTGCTTCATCTCTTGCACAAATTCACATGGTCGTTTTGCTGGAGTTAAACGAATCTCCTCCGAAATCAATCTACCTATCAAATGTGAACTCGCCCTAGAACTACTGCATGACATCACATCAGAACCACAACTGTGAACCTTATTAAACTCTTTAACATAAAAATAACCACTCGCCCTTTCCAATTTTCCCTTGACAGTCCACATATACTTTCTGTCTGTCAATCTTTCTGAACAATTCGCCTTAACCGTCTCTGCATCATTCCTAGCATAAACAAACTTAAATCCGTGGTATAAAGAGTATTTGCACAGGGAGTCACGAAAAGAAACTACGCCACCAACAAAAACCTGCCCAACTTCCCTAAGTGCATCAATCTAGATTGATGACTTCAAAACTTTACTCTCATGGCGAACAAAACTTGGTAATAGATCCACTTCCTTCGTCACACAAGCTAGTAAATTACCCGCACAATTGCTTGCACCATTGCAATTAGAACTAGAAGCGTCAAGAACTGTAGAGGAACTAACTGAACCAACCAAATCCCTCACAACAACATCAATGCGTGAAACCTGACTTGAAATAGCTAATGTGGCTAAGACACTTAAATCGTCTTCATTATCCAAAAAACAAAAATGGATGACCAGCCAATGAATATGACAATGAAAATGAACCTTCGATCAAATCATTCCATTTCACCAACAGCTTCTCAATCGGATCCTTATATTTCAAACTCTGACACAACAACACACCAACACTACTCTCTCCGCGCTTGCACAGCAGAACCACAGCAGGTGCCATAGACATAAAACTTGAAAAAAAGAAAACGAAAACAATAAAAAGCCATTTTTTGTTTTTAAAAAAAAAACCAATAACCAAAACAAGAAAAGACAAAATCAAAGAGATTTGGCCTTGTCTACTGTCCTTTATTCATCGCAAGCGAAAACAATACAACACAAAACATAACAACAGGAAAAAGTAAAATAAGTTCCTTGTTTTTATGTTTGGAAAATAAATTCGCAGCCATCTATGTCATGAATCTATTCGATTCAAACAAATTCGCAGTGTTTGTCTCATGTGTGCACTGTGCACAACAAATTCGTACAACTGTGTCTCAGTTTTTAACAGTGTGCCTGATTCACATTCCTTCTATTAGACAAACGAAAGAAACAGGGAGGCAAACATAACACAACTAACCTCAAATCAAACAGCAAAGAAAGAAAAACCGCGAGAATTCTCGATAAGCAGTGCAAGATCAATATCCAGTAGCTCTGATAATGTCACTGAAACACTGCAAAAAAAGCAATGAAAACAATTGAAATACAATGAACTCAATAAACATTTTACTTCACATCAACTCAATCTAAGGAACTCGATAAGTAATTCAATTCAGCAAAATATCATATTGTCAACAAATTCACAGCGCTATAAGCCATTTTGTTTGTAAATATCTCGTACTCCAGCAAATCCGCAAATAATTAAATACAAATTTAATCCATGAGCAATTCAATTCACAAATTCGTACTGTTTTTTCTATACCATGCACAACAAATTCGCATCACTGGCTCTCAGTTTTGTAACAGTTTGCCTAATTCAAATTCCTTGTACTTCAACAAATTCAAAATACAATATATTCATGAAATTGGCATACAATTGAACGAAATCAACTCCATCACCAATTCAATTCACATCATTTCCAGCTAAATGACATGGATAAGTAATTCGAATCACAAAAGCTAAGCGTAAACAAAATCACAGAGACCTGTACGTCAATCTATTCATGAATCTATCAATGAAACATATTTCAAAACATATCATATTCTTTTGAAATCAATGTATTCATCAGCAATTCAATTCACAAATTCGCAAATACGAAGAAAAGAAAGGCACAGAGAGAGAAATAGAGCACAACTAACCAGAAGCAAACGAACAGAAGATCGCAAGAGAACTAACAGAAGCTCTGATAAATCCGCGCGAGAATAAGAGCGACAGAGAGAGAGACAGAGACGCGAGAGAGAGAGAGAGAGAGAGAGAGAGAGACGACAGCCCAAAACCCTAACAAATCTGGGCGAGAATAACCGTCATCTTTTTTAAACTACAAGGGCAAAATGGGTACTGTATTTTCAAACATGACCTCGCGGTAATTTTGACAACGCGTCTACCTTACTCGACAATACAGTGAACTTTTCTGTACTAGCCGGTAAAAAACTATTGAGGCTTTGCGAGTTCCAGATATGAAGGATCAGCATATATCTGTCGGGTTCAATTCGGCCCAGAGAGAAACTTCTTCAGAGCACCATAGTCCCGTGCCCATGCACACTGGATTTTTATAGTTCAAGTAATATCGTTGTTAACCTCATGAACAGAAAATAATTGTGTAATTTTATGACACCATTACATAGTATTTTAACACCCTTCTTCCTTACATATTCATGTGGTGCTCAATTCTAAATGTATGATTTTCACGTAAATATATATATGATGAAGAAAGATGTTAGGGCACCACGTTAACAATACTTCACGACTACTAAATAATTATTACTACTCATGACCATGCCTTCATTCACCCAACTTTCAACCTCCAAACTATCGCAGGTTTATGCAATCATAAATATTATCTCATCTCAAAATATAAGTGAAGTCGGGCATTTCACCTTTTCCGGTCCTTCTTTCTCTCTTACTTACGCTTCTTAAATTTATTATCAACAACTTGTAAACGAAGATTTATTTATTTTACACCTTAAAATGATTGTGGAAATTATAAAACTTTTGTTTGAAACATATGGTTATTTTGATTTTTGTTTCGTAGCTACTTTAAGATAATGTGAAAGTAAAACACTATTTTTTTAAACAAAGATCTTGAAGAAATTGTATAAACTAGAATTAATTATGTGTTTTGGATTGCTATAAAAAAAAATTGATTATTGCGTTTTTTTTTTGTAAAAAGCATGCCTTTGATTTTGTGCCCACACTGATAAAGATTTCCGACTACGCCACTGAGCATAGTGTGACTTAGCTCATGATTTGGGTCCTGTAGGCTAAGGTTGGTAGAAAAAAGAAAAGAAGAATTCGTCCAATTGAGAAGGTGATGGGTATATTACAAACATCGGTTAGCAAGGGGAGAAATCGACAAGGCACAAGTCTAAGGCTATATTCAGACCAACAGTGGCTGCAATTTCGTGGTCTATTTTATCAGAGGGGATCAATAATAAGAATAGAATCATTCTTAATGAGGCTCAAGCGGTATGGGGCAAATGGGCAATAGATAAGTCGTTGGGAATATAGTAATAATGGAGAAGATGAGGATGTTATTAGTAAGATCGGTGTAGAGCTATGTTGGCTACGTAGGGTAGGAACCTAGATGAATTGGGCTCAGGAGCTGTGGCAAAAGAGGTGATCTTGAGGTCTTTTATTCAAAAGGTTGGTTTTGGTTTGCTGTGCTTCGAAAGTCTTCGGTGGTCTTTTTGAAGTCTCAAAGGGTTCAGTAGTCTGGTGGGTTTTATGGATTGCTGTGCATCGAAAGACTTTGGGGGTCTTCTTGAAGAGTCAGACTCAAAGCGTTCAGTAGTCTCATGGGATTTTTGGATAGGTGGTCTTGATAGGTGATTTTTCTTATATGGTATTTTTTGTAGAGACGTTGGGGTTCGTTTCGGGCTGCCTTATGAGGGTTCTTTAGGATTGAGGTGCTCTGTTTTTTTTTGGTTGGCCTCTCAGGGCCAGACTTGAGATTCTCGGGGGCTAAGACGAATTTGTGAAATTGGTGCCCTATGTTTTCCTTTGAAAAAAAATAAAAATAAAACTACCCTCAAAATGATAGTTAATTACTTGGTCCCATATTTTGTTTTTTTTTTTTTTTCCATGATTCGTTTTGTTGTTTCGATTAAAACTAGTTTTTGGTTATATTTGCACCAATAAAAAGAAAAACCTCTTTGGGAAGTTTGTGAGATGCTCATGTAGAAGGAAAAGAAGAGTCTAAGAATTGAACCATGTACTATTGGATAGGAAAACTAAGTTTTTTCAATAGGCTAGCTGACTCATTTATTATATAAGGGATTGATTAAATATATACTTTATTACATACTAGAGTGTACTTATCTGGAGCCCTACTTTTAGGTCAAAATTCGAGGGGCTTAAGTCGATCGTCTTGCTCAGCTTAGCTTAAGGCCGGCCCTATGACCTCTTGCCAACCTTGTGTTTTTGTTTCGAGGCCGCATATGATTCTCAAGGCATGGGTTTCAATATCTTTGAGATGTTCACTCCTCGATATGATGCGGCTTCTTGTTTCGAGTCTTTTTAATCTCTTTATCTTTTCTGAGATTAATTATAAAAATTCACTGTTCACAAGAAAGGAAAAAAGAATATAGTACTTTCCTTCCTCCGTAATTAATCAGTTTTTAACTGAACATCGAGGTGTCCTCCGGCTGAATCCAGCCGGACAACACTAACTAGCTAGTTGTTCCTTCTGTAGGCACACAGCAGGCGGACGAAACAAACGAGGTTGGATCAATGCCGTAAAGGTTCTGACGAATCACCCCCGAGAGTACTCGAATCTAAGTGGTCATTTGAGTCCTTCCAAACCATATAGTAGCATTCTAAAGAATTTCAGGAAAAGGCAATACACACGTCTTATTTGGGTGTGTATCATACACATTCCTATATAAAAGTTACGATTTTTTTTTATAGAAGTTACGAGACACACCAAAATGTTAGGAATCATATTGCTGAAAAATTACACAACATTAAAAAATATTACGATTGCCAATGATGTTGCACAATCTGGACCATATAATAGGTGCATATGGTACATACTTTTATTAAGTGTATATTGTAGTCATTTCCAGAATTTCTACAGAACCTACTCAATGCAAAAAAATAGCTTACTTTAATTTTTTTGTCTATTAGTTGGTGACTAAGCGTTAAACCTCAATCTTTTAATGACATGCACTCTTTATTTGAAGGGCTTTTATGCAATTTTATCTACCACTAAAACAAGTCAACAAATAAGGGTGTCTGATCATTTCCCGAGATAATTTGGCACTTCATATACATTTTTTCAATATTGGGTCCCCTTCCACTTGACCATGCATCCTTGTGTTGGAAGTCTGTTGCTTCCGCATTACGCTTGTCGCGTGTGCAAAATGCAATTAAATTCTGTACAATCACCGGTTGGAAATATGTTTCATACGCAGAGCTAGCTTTGAACTAAAGTTTATAAAGCCATCGCTTTAGGTCCCTAATTTTTTATTAATTTTGGGGCCCCCTAATTATATAGGTCCATATAGTAATTACTAATTAGGCCTATATAGAAATTGAATTATTGCAAGGGTAATCGATTATGGGTACTTATACTCTCAAATGATTATAATGACTTCATATGAAGTTTCTTTCCTAAAGTATTTTTAACTATGCAAAGTAGATTGAGTGTCCCATTTAAAAAAGTTCGCTTTAAGCCTCATCAATATCAGAGCCGTCTAGTTCCAGATTGTGGCAATCTGGGCTAATTCTCACCAAGTCTGCTATTCTATGAATTTCCAGATAATGGCAAAGGAGGCTATTCTCACAGTTGGCTTCTTACATAAGTCTGATGTCACTTCTTCTATCTTCTTTGTGATGTATCAACTCTAGGAATTATTGTGAACTTTGTGGATTTCTAAGTAGTTTTGATTGTGGTTGATCTCTTGCCAATCGTTTGGGGCTTTGTGGCATATGATTGTCGGGGGGTTAGGTGTCAACCTAGTTGGGATGTTTCCCTCTCGTTGTGATGCCTTTTTTCTTCTCATTCCCTTTATTGTATCTATCTTATTTGATGCAATAAATAAAAAAATATCAGAGCCGGCCCTATGCAGTTGATTAATTGTTTTGATACTTATTTAAGAGTTACAAAACCTTAATATTCCCTCCATACCAATTTATTAGTTCTTTTCTGAGATTCCAACTTATTAGGGAAATATCATCATTACAACTGTCATATTTTTTCTTTACTCTTTTTACCTTTTAAACATCATCATTGCATATATTTACTTGTCAAAAATAAGAGTAAAAGAGTAAACTCATTATTTTTCAATTGTCCCTATTTTTTTGGGACAACAAAAGTAGCATATATTTGGGACCAAAAATGGGGGAGGGGGGAAGGAGTACGAAACAAAAAAAGAAACAAAAATATAACAAGTTCCACTGTGTCTTAATCATTCTAATAACACTGAATGTTATAGCGCACCGACAATCGATGGCAAGATGAGGTTCCGAAAGAGACGTGCATGATGTGTTAGGATGATTAAATACAGACAGTTATTTCTCTATTAAAGACCTTTCTAATGCCGAATGCAGTGATCCATAACATTGAATGTGGCAATGTAGCTATGGCAGTGAAAGCAAGCACTCAGCGTTATCCACCTAGTGTGATCCAATGGAGTTTTTGGTCGGCAACAAAATTTTATTAAGACTTAACAAATGGTACATTGAGAAAGAAGCCATACACGCCCAGGCACAAAACATGGGAATGACAATGCCAAACATCCAGTGAAATGTTGAATGGAAAGCCAAAGAAAAGGAAAGGAAAACAGTAACATTTAGTGAAAGAACAAAGCCAAAGCTTCAGAGTAGTTTCGACCAGACCTCCCAAATCTGGTCCAAATCTTGATAGCAATTAGGGGTGTTCACGGTCCGGATCGGTTCGGATTGGTATGAATCCAATCCTAATCCGCGAGTCACGGTTTTTTGAAAATAGATTCCGTGTCCAATCCAAAAGTCTCACGGTTCGGTTCCAATCCGATCCGCGAGTCACGGATCGGTTACGGATTTGTCCACGGATTTTCAACTTATGCCAAAAAAAAAATCATCAACTCAATAGTCAATACCAAATTGGCAAATTCTGCCCCTGTTCGCACCATACATGAACATGAAGAAAAATAGAAAATTCTGCCCTTGTTCGCAGATGCCAGATGCTATCAATATCAAGGCAACAAGCTTAATAATAGTAAGAAGATAGTTCCAGACTTCTAGTTCGCAAAGCCACAAGGCACTAGCACTTCTAGTTCACAAAGCCACAAAGGCACTAGCAGTAGCAGAAATAAAAAAGGCAGTAGCAGAAATAAACAAAGGCACTAGCACTAGCAGTAGCAGTGGCATAAAGCCATAAACACTTAAGTAGCAGTAGCACTACAAACTTATCCACCTCTGATAGTTCTATTGTTCTAGTTCACAAACAAAGGCACAAACACATAAGTTGAGTGGAATACAAATACTTCAACAGTTACATCAAAGTCCAACACACAAAAAAGACAGTTTAGTAGAGCTGCAATTAAAGGCAGTTTAGTTGAGTCGAAACGCAAAATACTATCAAAATACTATCAAATTGAGTCAATTGACAATATTTATAAAATTGATAAAATTATTTATGTATACATATATATTTATTTTTTTCAAAAATTTATACATAATAAAATTTCACGGTCCGGATCGGTTAATCCACGGTTTAAAAATCAAAATCCGTGTCCGAACCGCGAGTCACGTTTTTTTATTTTTTTAATCCGTGTCCGGACTATTAATCCACGGTTAAAATCCAAAAGGTACGGATCGGTTCGGTCCGATCCGGTCCGGATTCACGGTTCACCGATTTTTTTGAGCAGCCCTAATACCAATGGAGTTTGGCATGATTTTTGTGTAGACTATCATCATCCGGGGTGACCCCATGCATGAGACTTCATTACACATAAATTGGTTTTTGCCTCCCATTTACTCCAGTTCGTACATGGTAATCTGGAAATCGATCCTAGATTGTGATTGAAAGGATTTCAATAAAACTTAAAGCCAGGAATGGGCCTTTATGTACGAAGCAAAAAAGTGCAACGTTATTATTGTAGGAGCTTGTTTTAAATGCTGGCCAACTGGCCATAAGAATATGAGTAAACGACAAAACAAAGTGTTTTAATAAAAATGGAATATTCTAAGAGGAGAGAGAATCGCGAGTCATGTGAAAATGACATGAGAACTTAACATGTTTGAATCATGGTTTACACACGCTATATTGGCGCATGTGGAATTTATATGCGTCATTTATAACGTCATCTAAAAAACTTTGGAGTTTGCACATGATAATGATCTTGTGTCCATACATTAGTTGGAAAATCACAAAGAATGTCTGAAGTTGTTCGCGGAGTGAGCTAGTGTATATAACTCTATCTATCTCGTACTTCTATAGGTTTTTTTGAAACCGTGTCATACTTCAAATTAACAAATTATACATGTACATGCACAATTCTTTTGGACAAATTGAAATCCATATGTTAGTGCATAAAATTTCAAAATATTATTTTCTTGCTCCAGAAACTGAACGAAGTCATAAATTTGCTTGAGTTGACTTTTTGAGTGTTATATTATGAGAAAATGACATGTCTCGTAAAGTGCAATAAGTCAGTTTTTGGACGTTTGGGAAGAATTTGATTTTCATACCAAAAAAAAAACAAACTAATTGTGTTGGAAATAATTAAACTACTACAGAAAATTCAAATGAAAGAGATATACGGAGTTACCTTGTTTTTTTTTTATCCCTAAACGGCAAGACTTTCTTAAAGCATACTGAAGCTATGGAACGAAAGAAGTACTCTTATAACTTATATTATAAAACAAAGCGGTTTTGCATAAAATATATAGACACACAAAAATGAAACCTATGCGGTCGTCCGATCATATTTCCATTTTAAGGTCGTAGATGTAAGATCATTTCTTTTCTAAAAAAGATACAAAGGATTTCAATAGTAAATCTACCCCCACTCTCTCTCGTTCCTCACTTTTTAGGCAACGTATTCATTTTTAATCGTTACCCTTTTTATAAAATACGAAAATGTCTCAAATTTGAAACTGTGATGCTATGTTTGCATTATATTTTTTTGGGTAGAGTAGGTACTATATTTAGATTAAGACTACATTACGTTCAGATTTACCTTAAAGTACAGGCTTTCGTAATATGTACACATATATGTGAGCAGTGGCGAAACTAGGATTGATAAATGGGGGTGACACATTTTGTTGACCGGTGGGCTTTTGATTAGCATTTGCGAAAAAAGAAAGGGTACAGGACTTGAACCCGCAATAAAAGGCGCAGAAGACCAACAAGTAACCACTGAGGTGCATTTCAACACATACGAAATTCTCAACGTATATAATATTTATTCTATCTATAATCAGAATTTTTATTTCTTTCCAAAGTTTCTAAAGAAACCGGGTGGCATGTGCCACCTCCCCCAATTGTGTTCCGCCACTGTATGTGAGTTTGTGCGTGTGGGAGAGATGAGTCTTGATTTTATAAAAAGTTCTTGGGAGAAGATGCTGACGTTTTAGTACTATGTATGTTGTCTGCTCGTTTACAATCACTTTTTTGAAAGGTGCTTTAGTGACACGAAAGGCCGTTAAACTAGTATATATATACACGAAAGGCATCTAGTTTTGGAACCTTCCTAATTTTGCAAGGATGTGAATATACGTTATACTTGCACATTTTTTAAATATCTTAAAAAAGGACTAGCGAACGTCCGTGTCTGAAGGTACTGGTTTAAGCACAAACAAATATAATACAGGCTCAATTGACATTACGACATCAATCACTAAATCCTACACGCCCTTTACGTTATTGCAGATTTGTTCGATTCTAAAACACAATTACCAAGTAATCTATGCACTCCAACTACCAACCAAGCCAACATGGCTCTTGCAAGAGCATTGCATGGAACAAACCCAACCCAACAAATAAGAATTTGTATAATTGGCCAAAAGTCATTGCATAGTGGACTTAGAATAGTGATGAAAAAGAACCAAAAAAAAAAAATAGAAAAAAAGTACATGCAACACAAAATCCACATCCACACTTCACCATTTTAAAAACTCGAATATCTAGGTCAAAACAAATCTACACGTAATGGGAGTTTTTCCATTGGAGTATAGTACTTCGACTCGATCATAGGCCTCTCCAACTTGACGAAGCTGGTGTATTTAGGAACAACACAATTCTTGGTTTCTTCAATTCAGGAAAAAAAATTCAATGAAACCAGATAATAGCCTCACTTGAAGTCAAAATAAAGTTTGCAAGATTACGTGCAGAGTGTAAGGACTCGATACCTTCGCCCACGACTTGAACATCATTTGGAGTACTTTGATTTTAATTTTTTTGAACACACATGCAGTATCTATTGACCATCCTCCTTAATAAACAAATAAACAAAGAGAAACTAACACTTTAAAAAATGGAAGCAATTTAAACCGTTGTGTTATATAAAAAATGAGGCTTACTTGAGTAAAAGGCAAATGTGATTAGAGGCTGTATCAACCAACAGAAAGAACATGGAGCTCATGGAGTATAATAAAGAAAAGACAGACACAAAATGGATTAAAGAAGATGAATCAAGCAATACATGGTATAAAAAACGTGGACCTCGATTATGGAGTAATTAAATCCGATCTTTGATTAAAAAACATGGCCTATAGAAAAGGACTACAATACAATTAGTGACAGTAGGCTTACAAAAAAGGGTGTTTTCACACTATTGCCAATAAGCATACTGCATACAAAAGAGTGTCTTCACATTACCCACGTCACCAAAATGGGAAAATGCTTTACAAAAGTGTCAATTCTCATACAATGCCTTCTTTAAATACCAGTACAACATTACTGGTTAAAAAAAAAACTTCAATA
Organism: Gaultheria prostrata; assembly: GCA_036023075.1. Classification (NCBI taxonomy): domain Eukaryota; kingdom Viridiplantae; phylum Streptophyta; class Magnoliopsida; order Ericales; family Ericaceae; genus Gaultheria; species Gaultheria prostrata. The sequence continues at coordinate 12,524 of JAXBDA010007640.1, forward strand.
CCCCTCTCAAAAAGTCTTCAAATACCTTTACTTGTTCAATACCACCAGCATTGTTTAATTTTCCCCTTCAAACTTGGTCTTCATTACTTTTTTAAGCGTCCATGTATCAATTGGAATGGAGTATCTTCATCGGGCAGAATGCACGACAATCTAGTTATTTAGGAAAATAACAGTATGTCAGGATGAAAATAACATAATAGTCGACACTGTTTGAGTATGAAACTACCTTATTACGTTTCCATTGAAGCACTCGAATCATATTCTTCCTCTTGAGCTCTTATAATTTTTTCATCCGAGATTTCCAATCCTACAAAAGTACGCTAATCAAATCTAAACCAAGTGGGTGAGTGACAAAACTAACCAAAATATAACATCCAATTAATCTAATCCATAGTTTGAGTCAATGCCTAGAAACAGATTAGGGAGGAGACGCTCCAATCAACACATTGTGACGGACAACTCTAGCATCTGATAAATAAATACAAGTTCATACTTTAATTGCACCTAAAAGTTGCATAATAAATTAATTGGAGGGGCTACAAGTTCATATTTCATGCTTTTTTTTTTTTTTGGATGATCAATTGAATATGTCAACCCTTGTAAAATTGTTGGGAATTCGATGTATTAATTATTCAAATTAATTTCCTCAATGCAAAAGTGAAGGATTGAAAATTAGTGAAAATGGTAGAATGGGAGGTTTGTCAAATCTTTATAATCAATTCAAGAAAGTGAGCAAGCAATTTGGGACAGCTCAAAAGAAAATACCGAACAAACAAATTGGGACGGAGAGAATATGAGATAACTGATAACCAAATCGTCCTCGAGGGATAGCCAAACTAATCACTCTGTACCAATAACCTAGTACATTTCAACGACTTTTAGTAATCGGGGCACTTGGCTAAGGTTGCGTATCTACATAATTGACTAGCTTTGTTACAATGATTTTATGATAAATGAGCTTTTCAAAATTGAAATCAAATGAGTTTTATCTTCGTTTAACTATGTCATAAGGAAGATTTTTATTTGTTTTTGACAAGTCGTAAAATGGACTAGACATCTTACCCATGCTATAGTAATGTTCGGATAGATTTTTCCCGGGTGGGGGATTAGTAATACCTAAGCGGTGTTTCTGAAATCTTGTAATTTTCGTATTGTTGTTAAAAAATTCTTATTGACTAATACTTCTATTTGTTTTTTAACTGTGATTTATGTAATTTGTATTTTGTTCGTCAAAATTCATATAGAGCCCCATTTTTATTTTAGCTGAGACCCCAAACTACCCGTTTGGATGGCGTATTAATTTTGGAGAAATTAAATAGTATGGGAGGATAAAGTAGTCAGGGGGATTAAAGAAGAAGGGTGGATCCACAGTTAAGAAAGAGAGATTAAATAGTTCATGGTTTAGATGAGGGATAAAAAAAAAATTGGGATAAGGAAGGTGGATGATGTAAAATCATATCAAAAGGCTTTTTTGCCCTTGGTAATGCATATATAATAGATTACATTATGATTTATATAATTATATAAGTATCAAAATTAATTAATTTTATATACTATTCAATATTTAATTTATAATACTTAATTGTAATAATTTTAATTTAAAAAACCATTTTTTTTATGACAGACAACTCAACAAACGAACAAGCGAATAATATAAAATTTCAAAGTATAATTTTTCCTCTCTATTTTTGCTATTTCTCGCTCCAATTTTTTTCAACAAGTATAAAACCACATCCAAAATACACCCCCAAATGTACAAACAATCTCATAAATGTATAACACTGCACAAACTGATGGTGTTGTGTATGTGAGCCTCAAAGATTTAAGTGTGTACATTTTTTGTTTTGTTTCTAGACTCTTTTGTTTTTTTTTTCCCCTCTCAATCCATAATAATACGAAAATCAAATTACTCAATTCCTTTGTTAGAAATTTTTTATTTAACAACCATGTACAACAATAATGTACAAGTAATATGTTCTTACATTTGATTAAAAAAATTATCCGAATGGTGGAAAATTGAAAAACATTGAGCGAGCTAACGCGATTTATTATTTTTTTCTCACAAATCATAGTTTAAATATGAGAATACTTTTTTATTTTCTTCAAAAAAATAAAATAAAACCTCTAACAAGTGTATCTTTTTGCGTTTATCTTGTATAGTTGTATCTTTTTAGTTTGAATTTTTGTAATAAATTAAAATATGATAATATAATTGAGAATTGTGATTTTTTTGACTTATTTCAAGCTAAAAGCACAATATAATCTTGATTTGTTTTACTTGCATGTTTTGTTTTATTCTTTATATGACTGATTAAGTGGACAACCAAGCTAAGGGTTGGGCTTGGGCAATCCGAACATCGGGGCCGACACTGCCTGCTATGCATCATAAGCCATCCTAGTAGTAATATTTTTTCTTTCCCTCCGTAAATTATGTACTCTATATTCTAGTGTGAGGTCATTGTCATTTTTAAACTCTAAGGAGAGTTATGTCATTGTCAAAAACCACAGGGAGCTAAGTGAATTTTTATTCCTAAGACTAAAGGACAAATATCTTCGACACCTGTTAAGTTCTTTACTTGGCAAGTACACGTACCATAAGTCAACGAATGCCCCCATGCTGTTTCCCATCTATCATTTCCATGTTTCAACAAAAAAGGCCTTGTAGATCTCCTGCGTTTGTGATCGATTGTATTATTTAACTCCTACTATAATAACATTGCTCAGTGATCAATAATATTTTCTCTCAATTCTAGAAAAAAAAAAAAAATCACAAAAGGGTTTTGAAAGCTCTATGCCTCCGAACTCCATCACCCTCTCTCTTGTTGCAAAAGAAAAAACAAGAGCCAAAGCGGACAGTGAGTTAAGGTGGTTTTCAGTAATACTCCCTCCGTCCCAATTTGTTTGCTCACTACGAAATTACGTGCAATTTTCAAATTAAAAAATAATGTACTTGCAAAAATAATTTTCTAATCAATGTGGATCTTGTTTGATAGATCTCATCAAAAACTTTAATACGGTGCAAAAAAAATTCAAAAATTATTTTGATGAATACATAATTTTTTAGTTTGAAAATTGTACGGAGTTTCGTAGTGAGCAAACAAATTGGGACAGAGGGAGTATTAATTTTAAGGTCGAGGGTCGTAGTTTTGAAGTGGGCATGCCCTCCGTAAATTTTGTTGGAAAGCGGACTTTCACAACCCTTTTTATTACTCCATCCGTCCCCATTTTATAGTCTCAGTTAGCACTTTTTGCTGTCCCAAAAAAATTATCCCATTTTAAAACTAAATGAGCAATAGGTAATGAATTCTCTTTTTTACCCTTCCATTTGAAATTAGTACTACTAAAAAAGTAAGAAAATGTACTGATTGAAGGGTAAAATGAGAAAAATAGATTTTTAAAAGTGCAATGATTGTGTTTTCTTCTTTAGTTGGAATCCCCAAAAGGGACCATAAAATAGGGACGGAGGGAGTATTTTACTTTTCATGTGAATTTACGATATTTTCTTTGTGTATACTTTTTAACACATAAAAATAGACGTAGAGCCGCAAGAAAAAGTATTTGGTGGTGCCCAAATATCCTTATCCGCCACATATTTTTTGTGAAACCAGGTATTAAATGTATGGATTCCAATAAACGTATAATGGATAAAGATAGTGGGACACATAATGACGATGTCCCAACTCCCAAGACTACTGAATAATTACTCGAGCTGCGGAGGGACTTTGGTACCAGTACGATTATCACTTGACCCGCTAATAATGATTTCTTAACCAGTTATTCTATGTTTTTCAACTAAATTTTGCTGCTTCAAACATCCGTTAATAAATAAATCTCCAAGCGAGTTGATGGAATCACAAATTATGATATTATGCCTAGGTTAATTTCAATTATTAAGCAGTGATGTTTATTGCTCCATCCGTTCCAAAATGGATGTCTCAAACCACTATTCACACCTCTCAAAATATCTACATTTTTAACTTATAATATAGTATATGTACAATACGGATTTTTTTTACAGATCTCACTTAGTTAAATAGAGTTTTTAAAATCATAAAAAGTGTAATAAATTAAAATATTAAATAATTTTTTAAAAGGTATGAATAGTGATTTTGGATATCCATTTTGAAACGGAGCGATATAGAGATCTATTTGTTTTATTATCTGCTTTATTTAATTATTTAATTTGATTAAAAAATGGAAAACTAATTAGTCGTACATGGTTTTAGGCTTTTAGCCTTTGACCCATCAGTCAAAGTTTTTTACTCTTTTTTTATTTGGGTAAAAAAAGGTGCGAAAAATTCTGATTCGACCCATATATAAATGGTATTAGTCGTCAATTTGTATAGAAGACGAAAAAAAAAAGGGTAAATTTCACTAACCTCCCCTGAGGTTTATGACAAAAACAGATACCTCCCTTGAGGTTTCTGAAATGCCAATAACCTCCCTTACTTTTCCAATTAATGTTTAGATTCCCCTTCCGTCATGCCGG
>JAXBDA010007641.1:0-17010 GCA_036023075.1 Gaultheria prostrata
TCAATGAGATCTATCAAACAAGATCCATATTGCTTAGAAAATTATTTTTGTAACTATATTATTTTTTAGTTTGAAAATTGCACGTAGTTTCGTAGGGGGCAAACATTTTGGAACGGAGGGAGTAACATACAGACGAGAATAATATAAAACAGAACCAAAACAAATGAAGGACATATCCAGCGAGAGTTTGCTTCGGCCGTTAAATGTCTATGATCAATGTATGTTGTCGATACGCTGCTGTCCCGATAGCTCCACGAATGACGAAGCTTCCAAGCAGAAATATTCGATACAAACCAAGTAACTGTTGCCAAGTTCTTAAGAGAGTAACTACTTTGCAAGAACACCTCCCATCTAAATATTCGGCAGTGCAATGGGAGAGCCAGGAATTACACTTGGAGGTGACATAAAAAAAGGTCAATATGCTCCTTCCATCTCATACGCCAAACCAAAGAGTTAAACATGTTTTTATTCGTACCAAATTCAAAAACTTTTGGACTAAAATGTATTTGTTAAATTGATGAGAGATTGTGAAGCAAAAAAAAAAATGTTTCCACTTATCACTTAACAATAGTACTGGAGGCGAGCATTACTATTTTCTTTATTATTTTCAGATGAGTAATACCTCCCACCCAAATATTCAACGGTTAACAAGTGATATGGTCACGCCTAAAGTTAAAACGTTGAATATAGTGAAAAAAGAGAAAAAAAATTATGATGAAAGAGTGTATAAATGCGCGTGGACCACCGTTTTGGTGTCAACATCACACATTTCTTTGTTTTTTTTTGTTTTTGGCAAACATATATACTAATAAGCAAAAGCTAGTACACTGTCCGATGTATAAAATGTTGGAACTTAAGCTTTGTTTGTTTGGCCGTAAAGTATTTCCCTATAAAATATTTTTGGGGGTGGGTTATAGAAAAATAGGCGTAAATGTTTTACTCAGTAACATGTGTTTTTTTGGCAAAAAAAGTACTCCTAGTAAAATGAATTTTTGAGGAAAAATCGGTAAAATGCCGCATGTCTATTCCCTCGATGCGTCTTGTCAAATTGAACCCATCACTGAGCTTTATTCTCTCCTCCCCCAAATTCCTCGCTCTCTCTCTCTCTCTCTCTCCCCCCCTTCCTGAAGGCAATTTTCCAGTCTGATCTAGAAGATTATGTGTTGAAAAAATATTTCCCTATTATCAATCAAACACCGAAAAATAAAAACTACAAGTTTAATTTTGGGAAAACTATTTTACATGAAGAATATTTTCCGATGAAAATTTTTTTTACTTTGAAACAAACGGAGCCTCAAAATGACCACTTGGTTTTTTGTCCGAATCAACTTATTCGTGTGCATACACAGCAATTTATAACTAACTAGAATAATACAGTACTGTACTATATAACAAGAAGCATAAAAGTCGTAACAAATAAAACATACCTAAAAAATCAAACCACAGAAAATACCTAACATTTAACCTTTCAAAAAAACTACTATTTGACTAACTCTAGATAAGCATATATAGGCATTTAACCGATGGACCCGAAGAAACAGTCCAATCCGACTCGATCCGAAGGTGTACAATCGGTTTTAGAGAGATGTGTGGTTGAAATCGGTTTGCAATTGTGATTAAAATCAGTTTCTCGGTCGGAGCTCGGGTTGGGCAATACTCCCTCCGTCCCAATTTGTTGTGCATGTTTCCTTTTTTATACATCTCAAAAAATTGTCTATATCTCATAATCTATAATATTTTTTCGAAATCCTTTTTTTTTACCGGCATGTTTTTTTCGAAATCTTTGTTAAACAAAATTAATTGAGATCTATTAAACAAGATCCATATTGAATATAAAAAAATATGACAAATTAAAAGATATAGATAATTTTTTGAGACGTCCAAAACCGAAATCAAACACAATAAATTGGGACGGAGGGAGTATAACACGTCAAAACCCGATCCGATCGACTTTTATAATACTCACGCCTAGTTTTGATAGAGAGATCACTTTCCTCCTTGGGCACGTGGCTTTGATCCATTGGGTTTTGAGATTACTCATTATCTTTCTTTTTAAGTAATTATGTAGTAATTTTCGAGCACTGCCACACCCCTCCCCACTAGGGTTGGCAATGGGGACGGATCGGGGCCGGATACTACTATCCCCGCCCCCGATTCCCGAATCCCTCCCCAGTCCTCATCCCCGCTCCGATCCCCAATGAAGATTATTTTCTCCTCTCCATCCCTGCCCCAAACGGGGAACGGGTATCCAAACGGGGATTCGGGGAAATTCCTTGATTTCATTTTTTATCTGACTAATTAACTCTGGATTAAAAAAATACAAAAATAGGAAAAATTCGAAGATCAGAGTTGGAAATCAAGAAATATATGACCTTGAGTCCTCAACCTGGAGCCGAAGCAGACATACTGTTACGAGAGAATTGCTGGTAGAGAAAGGTAACCACGACATGAACCACGGTAACCTCTGCCAGAAGGACTGGCCAAAACCGAATCGACACCATAAGAGGTGGATGTTGTACTGGACCACTAGCAGAGGACGGAGAGGTCGATCTGGGGGCAACTTTCAAAAGGGGAAGAAGATCACCGTTCAATAAAAAAAAAGAGGATAAGAAGATATTAGACAAGAGAGAGAGAGAGAGAGAGAGTGGGTAACAGTTGTTTCTTAATCATTTTTTCTTTATATATAATGTATATATATAGAAACGGGGATTCAGAGATGGATCGGATCGGATTCGAAGCGGGGATACACCTATCCCCGCCTCCGATCTGATCCCCGAATTTTTTTAAAAAAAATCCCCAAATTCGCTCCAATCCCCGGACAGATCTCCAAAACGCTGATCCATTCGAATCGGGGACCGGATCGGATTCGAACGGGTCGAAGGAAATTGTCATCCCTACTCCCCACCACACATCTGGAGGGTTCATTTTTTTTTTTGATCAAACTCTCATTCCAAGAAAGCCTAACGGCACTTACAGAGAATAAACAAAAAAACTGGAAAGCGCTAAAACTACTAAAACCTAGGACTCGAGCGAACCCCACAACAGGCATACAAGCTCAAAGACGCATTACTGCAAAAAAAGCAGACGGACGCAATGCGGCTTAGGATCCATCCGAGGAGTAGTAGAAGAGCATCCCAGAGCTCAATCCATTGATACGGTCTGAAAAGGCTAACGTTGGCATTCACGACTTAAGGAACGGATCCCTCACAGCCGCAAAAGGATGCTCTAGAGCAATTTTCTGCTGACACTTAGAAACTCCGAGCGCGGAAGCCAACCCACAACGAGCCAGACCGAGTGAAAGCCCCACTGGAAAACTAGTGAAACCAATCCAGAAAAAGCCAAGCAGCAAAACAAATAAAAAACTACAACTAACCCACAGAGACAGAGATAAAAGGAAAATACCAGGAAAAACACTAAATCAACTTGATCAAAACTCAGTAAAACTAAAAACAACTCATAACCCGTTGCTGAGTCACTGAGTAGCCGAGTAAGGGAGGGTTCATTCACTTACGCAAAAAGAACCAAGCGTCCCAAATCGAACCCCTCTTTCATCGATTGCCAAAACCTCCCTTACAATCACAAGGCTATCAAGAATCGAAACTGAAACCTAATCTCAAGGCTAGCGTGATTGTATGTTCTGATATTGTACTCCCTCCGTCCCAAAAAGTTTGGCCTACTTTCCTTTTTTGGCTGTCCCAAAATAGAGGACCAATTTAGAATTTTCAATAAAGGAAAGTCGATAAATTCCATTTTTGCCCTTGAGATGCTTTTAACAATCAAAACAATGAGACCAAAAGAAGAAGAATTGAAAATTTTAAAGTTTAAAGTGCGTTTTAAAATTTTGAAAAAGTTCTCTAATTACATTGGCGGCAAGATTTTCCGCTTTCCGGAAGATAATTTATATTTAAAACTTGATTAACTCCTATTTTATTAGAGTCCACTAATGATAGGGAAACTTGAAAAGTAATTAGTTTTGGGTAACATTTTGTATGGTGCATAAAATTTGGAAATTTGTAAGTGGGCCAAACTTTTTGGGACGGAGGTAGTAGTTTTGATTGTACGTTCTGAATGTTGTTTTAGCTATGTACACACTATGCACCATAGCTTTCTCCTCTCTATGCATTTGAGTTTTGACATAATCAAAAACAATTTTGACATTATCACTATGCTTGATTAATTTGATGATTTGTATCCTTGATTTGTCTACGGAAAAAAGAAAAAAAAAATGGAAGAAAGAAAGAAAGCATGGAAATTAGTCACAAAAAATGCTCCGCAAAACATACAAAATGTTACTGCAAAAAAATGTATATACATATACGCAAATGTCATAATTACAGATCCAATCAAAACCAAGCTAAGCTTATATCTAAGGACGATTAAAACATCATAGTACTTATTTCGCTCTTACGCAGGCCAACATGTCCTGTGAGCACTAATGCTGATGACAAACAATGAAAGTTGATAAGCAACACACTGAGAGGTTAGAAAGTAGCAGAATAAACAAAAGATTTATCATTCCCCTACAAAGAAAAATAAGCACGAAAAATAACATAAACAATAGTCTCTTCGTTTCCGAGGTACCGTACAGCTCCAATCAGCACTTCAATGTTTGAATTCTTGGCTTTGACAAGTAACATGTACAGATATGTAAGAACAAGGCTGCTATGGAAGAGAAAGAGATGCAAGAACAGGAAAGACAATTGTCTCTACTTCCGTTGCTTTTTTGATGGACTCTCCGATTGGGTCTTTGCCTGCCAAGTACAAGTTCCATATCCATAAACCAAAATCAAAACGCAGAAATAAAGTTCAGCAATAGATGCATCATTTTGTCACAGAATTTACTCAAGAAAGGTAAAGAATAACCTATCATTCGACTTGGATTGTTTGTCTTGATCATGATTTGGAATTGGTACTACTTTAGAATCTGGAAATCTGGCAAGATAACTCTCACTTGATATATTCGTCTTGAAGACAATTGAGAATTGGTATTAGTTTGTTCATTTAGGATCGTTTGTGTTAATTTGCACGCTTATTACTTTAATTAACTTCTCAAAGAGGACAAGCAGTTTGGTACATCTCAAAATAGAATCCTGGACAAGCAATATGGATGGAGGGAGCAATATTTTTTTCCTTTTATTCGGATTTGAATTACAATATGCATCTCTTCCGATGCTTTTCTTTTCCAAAGCTCACCATTAGCCTCTACGGAGCCCATCATAGATTTTCCACAAGCCCATTCAAGATGTAGAAACATCTTTTACAGTCTCTTTATATCTTGCCACTAGCTCCTTCACAAATATATAACTATAACAATATACCTCCTAGGTATTATCAGATACTATTGCTACAAGTGTTGAACTGTGAATTGAGGAAGCTCCAAATCCGTCTTGGATTGCAGCAAATCCTGAATGGGTTGGAGTAAATCTATTTTGTGGCTCAAACCCATTCAAGCAAGAAATCTTTATATCAAGCTTAGTTGAATATTAAGCATGCTGACTCCATTTCATATTCTATTTTGCTGCCCGTGGACGTATGCTATTGCAGTAACATGCAGTGTTTTCGTCTTAGTTTGAGATGTGTGCTTATCTGGGTATCCAGCAGCACAACAGTTCATTCACTCTTTCTCAAGCATAAGACACCTAAATTTTTCTCAAGCTTAAGACCCCAAAACTTAACGGCTACTGATCAAGACTTTTTCTAACATACCAAATAGTTTTGTCAACCAATCTACCTCTTTCTCAAATTAGTATACAATCTTTTTTTGCTAAGTCAATTAGTATGCTCTAGTCCAACGGTTGCCCATCTTTCATCTTATCCAATCCAATATTCACTTCGGATGCTGAAATTGGGTAGAAAGTTCTACACCCTGTAATCTCCCTACTAACCACTGGGTACAAATATTGAACTAAATATATGAGTTTTGTCAAAGCACAACTCAAAACCAATTAACAATTAGTGGAGAGACTTCCCAAGCTCATATACTAGTTTTAGAGGTGATTATTAACCAATGTAGGACAAGCTCTAACACTCCCCCACACATGTGACCTTAGACTTGAACAAGGTGAGATAAACAAATGATTCAACACATACAATAACTATCAACCATCAACGACAAATAAAGGGAGAACCAACCATCAAGGACATAGAGTCTTGCCCAAAAGCCTCTGAAAGCCTAGCTCTGATACCATGTCAAAGCATCCAACTCAAAACCAAGACCAAGCCCCAAAAGAGGTTGCTGAGCTCAAAGATGCTCCCACAGAACTGGAAGATCTGGCAAGCCACTGTTGATGAACTAGTATAAGTGAATCTGGGTACAGATCAAGAACCCAGGCCAGCGTAGCCTTCAAAGAAAGCTTATTTGAGACTAAGACGGGTGGATCGACAAGATCAATGGCTGGCTACTGGTCTTGTTTGTTAAGTGAAGCCGCTGCTGGATCAACGCTAAGGGATGCTGGAACAATTAGCAATGAGTGGAGAGACCACCCAGGCTCATATACTAGTTTTGGATGAGTGAAGAGACCACCCAGGCTCATATACTAGTTTTGGAGGCGATTATTAACCGATATGGGACAAGCTCTAACAAGTTTGAATGGATAGCCTTCTCAAATAAGTGTTGCGCCACTTTTTTTAATACACCAATAACAGTACACATGTAATCCCCAATTAATGGGGGAATAAGCGGGTGAGGACTGGAGACACTCCTAGGCTTTGGCACAAACTGGCCACTCTCAGAAAGTTGTACCACTGAAATAACAGCCTCCCTATACCTCCAAAACGCCACTCTTTGTAATCCTAAAAGAAAACTTGTCCAGCACCAACACTAATCTATCCTCCTTAATTACTTGAAAAATTGTTCTAGTTGTCCTTCCCCTCTAGACTTTTGAGAGTTTCCTCCCCACACAACGTAACGGGTTTCTACTCTCTTCCGGTCCTTTGTGCATAGTATACCATGGGGATCATCACATGCTTCAAATATAGAATCTTTAACAGCCTTTCGACTTGTTTATTTGTGGTCAAATCTTCCAAAAAGTTGCTCATTCCTACTGCATTGCCAAGTTAAAAAACAAACCAATTTGGTCTTCACTACATTGCGAACAATCTCATTCCCTCACTTGGTATTCGTCTTGCAAGCTGGCCCAGTCCCTTTGACTGTCGAAGTTCATCCTTGGCTACTTCTGACACACTTGCCTATCTACCTTCACATTACATTGGTTTTCATCTTCCAAATACCATGCAACTTCCTCTAACATTGAGGGGAAACTGGGGCAGAAAAATCTTTAGCTTGAATTGTGCCAATGAAACCTAAAAATATGATACATTTCTTCACAATTTCTTCGGAGCTTATTACAGTGATCCACAGGACCACAAGTGAGTTTCATTAGTTCCATTATCATTTCTCCTAGAGTTTCAACTTTCAACAAAGTAGCCAATATTTTTCTGCTAGAAAACTCTGACCAGTCCCAGATTAGCAACACCTTATTTTCCTCCAGGATCATATTTCCTTAACCTTGGCCCCACAATAGATTACCTCTCACATCGATGTACAGAGTATAGACCACTATAGCTTCTGGGAAAAAAAAAAAAACTACGTAAAATAAAAAAAAATACTCTCAAGACAATCTCATACACTAATAACTCCAATGTACATACCCGAACACACACACACACACAACAGAGTGGTAATTACTAAGGCAGGTTATGGTCAATGAAAATGAATTTGAAAGACGTTTCTCCAAACTAGGACTCCTCTCAGTATACCATGCATAATACTTCCGAAGATAGGTATCCTTTTCAACTCTAAAGAGCAACAGATCCCAAACAAAACCACAGGAACAGATTCCAGATTCCCAAACCTTACCAACTTCAGTGTTCCATTCCATAAAACATCCGAAAAGCACCACCAAACAGAAAGAGGAAATTAGAGACTATGAGAGGACTGGCCTCCACAAAGCATCTAGATCAGAACGATGTAAGACCTTTTATTTTTTTGCTACAGTCAGACTTAACACGTAAAGAGGAAAACCAGCCAAAAAAAGGAACTAAGGTTAAGACATACAGGACAAAAGTGCGTGTCGATGGAATCATAACTAAAAGGTTAAGAATGTAGAGTTCCACATGGACACGTCTAGAATCTTACCAGAACCCCATATAAAATAAAGAACAACAAACAGCACAACGGAAGACATTGTAATACTCTCTCAAGAAGGTTTGCAGCCATGCAGAGCATATGTATTGAAAACAAACAGTCATTTGTAGACTTAGAAAGACAACGCATACCGCATTAGAGAGTTGTTCTCGTATGTAGGCCATTGATCTCAACATGGCACCTAAAGTATCCCTCGACACCTGAAATTTAACCTCCGATTCTCCTGAAGTTGTCTCAGTATCTTGGAGCTGGAAGATATGATAGAAGAATGACCAAATTGAAGAAACAATTAGTTATGATGAAACATGTAAAAGGATGTTAAAAAAATAATGGATACGCCGTTTCAGCACCAAAAAGGTATCTGCACACAAACCAGATATGAGTAGTGTTATTGATGACATTAGTGTACAACCAAGGTCATCCACAAGCACATCAAAGCAAACCTCTGGATTAAAGGGCTCGTGGGGTAGTTGAAACAACCCGACCCTGAGCCCACTTTGAAGTTTCATCAAGAGTTTCCCTTTTGAGGATGGATTTTTAGTTTCGACAACGACTTGGGGTTCAGTCAAGACATTAGCCAATGAAGCTGACTTGATATGTGATTTCCGATAATTATTTCTATGACTTTCCCCACCAATGTAAGTATGATGGGAAGGGTGGACTGAAACAATCCAGTAAACTTACAGCAAGAGAATTCTATGTATGAATGTAGCTAACGGAGTTCAAAAAACTTGGGGTTGTATCTATACTGATACAAAGTCCCTCATTGATTGCAACTTCCTAACTTCGGACAACAGAATAACTACATTCACAACTTATATAATACTCCTATGTTTGTCATCGTTCTTGGTTTTATGATTAAAGAGAACAGTAGCGCAGGCATGGAAAGCAAAAGATCACATACAAACTTTTTGAACTAAATCTAGCAACCTTAACCAACCATGGCAATTCAGTAGAGTCACCAAAAATCTGTTCTCTCATATGCTTGCTACTGTGCAGTCAACCTTGATCACTTATTTTGAGCAATTTGGTACAGTTTACATACATGATCAGTATCGGGAAGTGCCATTAGTACATCAACATTAATAAGTAAGCAAATGATTTCAGAATCTAATGCAAAGGATACGATTTACAGGTATTACTATACTGTTTTTAGGTTACCATAAGTGTTAGGGGAGTAACTTCTTTTGGGAGTCGTAATTTCTTTGCTATCTTTCCTTCTTTTCCTCCACCCGCAACTTTTATGAATTCAAAATCAGTTCCGACAGTCTTCAGGATTCCAGATCTATTATTACTCAATGGCTGGAAGTTAGTTAAAATGGTAGGTGAACTCTCACTAAACAATAGGTAACCACAATACCTGAGTACAACTTTAACCCTGGGTCAATAATGCAGTTTACAACCTGATTAATCCAAAGGTATCCAGCAAAACCTAAAGTTGGATTTGAACATATAAGCCTTTTTTTTTTTCAGGTCAATGAACATCAAAACAGGTAGGGTGTGGCAGGGGCTTCTTTTCATCATCTGGAAATGTTTGGTTTTTAGGCTTTTTTTTTCCTTTTCTGACAAGAGTGCCGGGCATCTTAACCAAATGTAAGATATATGTAGTCCTCCATCTTGCATATGCTTGTTTCGTGTCCGACGAACGTATAAAGATGTCACATGAATGTTTCAAAAAGTCAGAATATCATCCCTTAAAATATCTGCCGGTGAAACATGAATGTTGGAGAAAGAGAATAATAAACCCTTGATTAAATAGCAAAAGTGATGTTTAAAAAAGATAAGTGTCGAGCCTGGTTTAGATGTTCTAAGCTGCTTCCTACCTCAAGCCATTCAACTAAAATATCACAACCAAAATTACGAGCTGCAAATTCCATTTGCGAAAATGCAACACCTACCAAACAAAAATTCAAGCCAATAACCGTCCTTAACAATCATGTATCCTGTAGGCTGTAACTTTTTCCTACATCGTAGAACATTGAACATTAAACCTTGAAGATATCCTAAACTCAAATCCACCAAAAGCTAACATGAACTTTCAAATCTCCCTACTCGGCAGTCTCCACCCATTTCCATCGAGTTGAGGCTTGCTCACCCTCTATGCCTATTGACCCCAAAATAGCAGTTTATGAGGTCTACCGAATGCTTGATGTAGGTGGATTGAAGTTTGAACTATTTACCACAAAATTAGTGTTTCATGCTTGGAAGTCCGCCACAGTCGGGGAACAAATTCGGGTTTCCCTATCATTCATTAAAGGTATGCATGGCTCTTGCTTAACTAATATTCCAAGGGACATAATGAGAATCACTTCTGAAGGGGCTTCTCAAATAGCCAACTTCTGCTTAAGTGTGTGCATTCAGGTTTGGTTATTAAACAAGTGAACTACTCTCCACGAAGAACCTAACAAACAGGATCAAAGCAAAGGAAATACAGGTGGTACCATTCACAATAACCCAAACAGCATCAAATTCCCATTGTTTCTCACATGATTGAGATCCAGCACAGCACAATGCATATTTCTTTCTCAAACCCCGTCACAACTTTATCAGGCCTTTCCACTTGCAAAGCAATTACAACCAACCCTTACAACCACTAAACACGCGGGCGTCTACGAAGCATAGATATTGATATGCGATACGGACACGACATGACACGATACGGATACGGGATACGAGAAAATCCAAAAAAATAGGACACGGATACAGCTAGGATAGGTTACATTAAAAGACAAACCCATAGGTTTTTAGCATTGTATTACCCATAATAACAAGAACAGTGCTACAACTATTATATTTTTCTTATGCAATATGGTTGTGTATAAGTCTATGTGGTTACTTGCTCAATTATTGAAGTATTATTTTACGAAACACGTGTAAGATCCAATAAAATGTTCAATTAACATTAAGAAAGAAGATACTTATCATAATCTCAGTACGTCTCTCCTTCTAGAATGTAAGTTAAGTGCAACAAATCTATCTTTTTTGGTATTCCTAACAATTTTACTACTACGCAACAAGTGTCGCAAACTTAATTTCATAAAAGCTTGGATATGTGACTTAAAGTATCCAAAAAGTATCCGATACTTCGAGAATTAAAAAAATATTTTTTACAATTATCGATACTTCTGGGATATACGTATGTGAAGTATAATTTAAGAATTATAATTTAGGGTTTCCGATTGTTAGGGTTTCAGTTAATTTGTTATTTATCTTTTATGTCAGGGGTAGCTTAGTCCTTTGTGTTATTAGGGTTTTGATAAGGTTATCGTTATTTATCTTTTATGTTCAGGTATTTTAGTCTTTTTGTGTTATTAGGATTTTTCTAAGGTTTTTAGGTTGAGCCTATAAAAACCCTTAATTATTCGTGTAATATTTCAGACTTTCATACTGCAATAATACGTTAGTTTTGTTTTCCTTCTTTGCAAAGTCACATGGTATAGAGCAATAAGAACTAGGCCTGTTAGATATTCGCTGTCGGGTGGGAGGCCTAAGGCTCGCCGCCGTCCGCCGGGCATTCATATGAATTGTTCATCACAATCGCACTGTTCATTGTAGCAGCAGCATCACGCACAGCAGCAGCAGCCATCTCCCGCATCTATGTTGCCTTTTAGTTTTAAATTAGTTAGCAACTCTTCTTTCTTCTGGTATTGTTTGCATCGGCAATTTGGCATCTGGTTGGCATCTGGTAAGCATTGGTTCTTCCTCCTCTTTGCGTCTGTTCGGCATAAGTTCTTCTTCCTATTCGCATGTTCTAGTTTCACACCCTTTGCATTGTTCAGCACTTCCGCAGTAGTTGATTCGCAGCAATTGCTTTGAAGTAGTTGATTCCCAATATGATTCACAGCCATTGATTTGCAGTAGTTTATTGGCATTGGTTTGGCCCCTATTGCACCACTGCAAACTCACGATGTTCTCCGGCAGCGCATCATGAAATATAATTTAGGAATTATAATTTAGGGTTTCAGTTAATTTGTTATTTATCTTTTATGTTAGGGGTAGTGTCCTTTGTGTTATTAGGGTTTCGATAAGGTTATCGTTATTTATCTTTTATGTTTAGTGTATTTTAGTCTTTTTGTGTTATTAGAATTTTTCTAAGGTTTTTAGGGTTAGCCTATACAACCCCTTCATTATTCTTGTAAAAATAGTTCAAACTTTCATAATGCAATAATACCTTAGTTTCTTTCTCTTCCTTTAAAAGTCACAACGTATCCACGAGTATCGGGTGAGTATCGGTATCCGATACGGATACGATACGGACACGTCTCCCATCTAGAAATATCCGTGCTTCATAGGCGGGTGTACATCAGTTTGGTAAGTTGTAGAGACCTGATGGAGCCTGCCACTGTATCCACACACACACACACACTAATTGTTCCGACCTTAGCTTGTTAAAGAACGTCCGAGATTGCTGATAAAGAAAAAAAAAAAGGGTTCTCCAACGAATCCTACGTCATTAAGTTCCACAGCAAATGGTTATTCGCTTACTGCCCAAAGAGAAAAGGCTCATGGTGTATCCTGAAAAGCAAGAACACAGTAGAAATCTTTCTGATGAAGATTCAAGAAAATGACAATAAATGACAACCAAGAAAAGAAGCATGAGAAGAAAATTACACACCCAAATCCGAGGAATTCATCCATAAAACCAACCAAATACCATATAGGCCCGCACACTCCACCCCGCCTCCCAGTCACAAAGCGAAAATTTGACATGCTAACTAAAGAGTCAAATAAGCATTAAACTTGAAACAGAAAAACGCAAAAGATTTTGAATTCACAGACCTTCAGATTTATGACAGCCACCTTATTAGCTGGGGTGGACAGCTGTTCACTGATGTATGCCATGGATCTCAACATGGGCTCTAGTGTGACTCTTGATAGCTGAAACTTAACTTCTGATTCCCCTGAAGATGTCCTGCTATAATCTTGCAACTGCACGTGCAAAACCAAAGGTCAATTCTTGGCCATTTCCATCTGTGGCTAGAAAACAACAATAGCAAGATTAAATTCCCGGTTAATTTTAGTCTCTAATAAACCATAAAATACTGGTGGATTATCAAAACGATTTTACACAACCTCCTAAAACAACCACTGCCCTCTATTGATCACTCCTTTAACTGCTAAAAAAATGGCAAGAAAGTAGATTTGCTATCTGGGTTTACCATACATGAAAGGCATTAAGGTCACATTCACCACATATCACAAATGCAACATTTCTTGTCGCATAAACTGAAGCTTTAGACAAGACTTTGATCTATAGTGCAGTTTAAACAAAAGGAAAGAGGGAAAAAAATTAAATTAAATTAAAGGGAGCTCATAATAAAGGAGTAAGCTGTTAATAACAGTACTTTTCCCAGGGTAAGAATAATCACCAAGGAATTAACATGTACACAACTAACTTCAGATCCCTGATGATCAATTTTTTTCTCAAATCAAAATTGAAAATTTACAAAGCACATATCAAACTTCCAGGTCAAACCCAACCGGATAGAATTAGGAAGAATGTTATTGCATACCCACATTGCAAGCCCAATCTACATTTCCTTCTTGAGCAAATAAAAAGCCACCCATTATGAACTTAAAACGCTGATAGAAAATTAGAAATACCCTGTTGCTCCCTTTATGAATCATCTCTACAATAGCTAAATTCTCCATAGATGAGGTTAAAGGAATGATGGTTCAAACCTTAGTTGCACAACGCGAGGGTATAGGAGGGAGCGGGAGCGGGGGAGGAAGCAGGAGCAAGGGAAGGGATTGTAGAAGCCCGGCGTTTGGGAGGTCCGCGGGAGTGCTTAGGAACACTTTATACAAATACATATGCAGTACAAGAAAATAGTCATCTTTAAATATGGTTTCAGCAAGAACAAGTAAATATTACTACGTACTTGGGCAAATTTGATTTATAATTTCTCTAGTATCTCATCATTACTTCACATTTTCTCTTGGTATCTTTAACTTTTGTTGCTTCTTTGATTTATATGCCAGGAGCTTCTATCGGAGCTGGTTCCATTCTCAATAAGAGCGAGGTTCCTAAAAGAAAATGAATAGGGAGCGCGGGAGCAAGGTTCGGAGGTGGATTCACCACCAGGATAGGAGGTTCCTGCAACTATCCACACACCACCCATCTCGGGAATCACAATGAAAAAATTACTAATGAACTGGACCAAGGAAAAATAATCAGTAATCCACTGTCAAACTCCCAAATCATTACCTATCAGGTTTTTTTGTTCTTTTTGGAGAGAGAGAGAGAGAGAGCAATATGGCAGACCTATTTGAATTCATGAACACACGACAATGAGAAACAGGTCACACCTAAAAGAACATGAAAATCAATAAAGAACAAAAGAAGATTATCACAGCACTGTTCCTACTAAATTTACTTCTAATCAAATGTATTAAGCATTAGAGTGCATATATGGGGACAAATAATACAGCAAACCCAAATAATGAACTTAAAAGGAACATATTTATGCACAGTGAATTATCGCTTAACCTTTAATAATCCAAATTTTTTTAAATAAAAAATTTAAGATTTTTTTTTCTCTTTACCTTTATTAATTACTCCTAATAAGTCTTAACTACACTAATGACCGTTATTTACCTAAACTACACTTAGGGCCCTAATTACCATGAATCCTCACATATTAAGCCCCAACATAACTACCATGCATATAATATGATTATACATATGGGGCCGGTTCTAGGGACACAACAAAAAACACACGCTTTTGTTCCGGGTTATATTGTGATGATCCAAACCGTTCATTTGTTTAAATGGATAATATGGGAAATCCTGTAAAAATTCAGCTCAATCGAATATCGATAAGTGCTTGAAAAAAATTTCCAAAAAACTTGACAGGAACTGGTGTTCTCAGAATTGTCTGGATCGAGCACTTACTGATATCCGAATGAGGTAATTTTTTACGGGTATCCTTAAAGATATGTTTTAAACAAGTTGAACAGCTCGGATTATTAGTGTGGGCTCCGAAATATGTCTGTGTTTTTTGCTGTGTCCCTAGAAACATACAGTCCGATTCCTACGAGGGATCCCTTACTTTGCTATGGTGCGGACCTCCCCTCTCCCGGTCATATTTTGATGATCCGAACGTTCAATGTGTTTAAAACATGTTTTTAAGGGTCTCCGCGAGGAATCAGCAATGTTGTTTTACGAAAAATTGCTTGGAAGCCTTTCCCAATTTTTTTTCTCGCGCAGAATCCCTTAAAAACATGTTTTAAACACATTGAAACACATGTTTTGTATTAGAAATGTCCTTCGGTACAAAACTTGGATCAAGCCTTTTGATGAAACCAGTGCCTCATCAACCCAAAGGACTAGTGTTTTGTATTAGAAATGTCATCAATGGAACCAAAGCTTGGTCATGTAATGTAAGGGTTAGTGGGTAAGGGTTATCTGTTGGGTGATTATTCTCTCATGGTGCTATTGTGGCTCTGGCATGAAATGTCAGGTACCGAAGGAGGAGGCAGTCAATACTGCGAAAATGGGGAACCTACAGTAATCAGGAGACCTACGAGGAATGGGACCTCAATCTATAGCTGTAGAAGACTATGTTATTCCCCTTACTTTTGTGTTGGATAAAAGTAATTTAAATCTCCAACAAGTACTATCTTTTGTCCTATGAAGCACGGATACTCTATTTTGGCCTTCGTATCACGTATCGTACGCGTATCGGATACGGATACATATCTGATACGCGTATCGGATACGGATACATATCTGATACTTTTTTCAAAATTTCCAGAATTTAAATTTATTTTTTGGTATTCAGATACGTTTTGGTTACGCTAGGATACATTTTGGATACGCTCGGATATGTTTTGGATACAATAGGATACGTTTCGAATACGCTCGGATACGTTTTGGATACGTTTCGGATACACGCGGGGGTAAATACTATTATTACTTGAAATAAGTGGGTTAAAAGTGTAATTAGGGTTTTATATGTGTTTTCCCCCAAATCGATCAACATAAAAGCTGCTCTCTGGTCGATGACTCTATCGTCTCACGCTCTGGTCGATCTCTTCTCCTGTAAGTCTCACACGGGCGTGTGCGCTCTCTCTCTCTGGGGAACTTGCACGCGCTTTTCTCCTGTAAGTCTCCGGATCCGTGGACACACACTTTGCACACATTTTGACACTCCATCTCAGCCATTGAGATGGAGGGCTGAGATTAAATTTTAAATGCAACTCCCCCCACACATTTTCTCCCTTTCACAGCTGGAACCCTCTCTCTCCTCCATCCCCAAAACGCTAAACGACACCCGACGCCATTGCCGCTGACACCGACGCCGCTCTTTACCTCTCCCTCCAGTCCGGCCAACGAGTCACCGCCGCCGCCGCGGACGCAGACTAAGCGTCCTCCTCCAAATCTACTAATCTATATATTGTCCGTAATTGAACACGAAATAGAAATAGCAATGGCGGTGAAGGGCATCATCTGACATACCAAATCTACTAATCTATCTCGAAAAGGTTTGATCTGCTTTACCCCTTACAGTTTTACGTGATGTGGGTATCCTTAAATATGTGTATCCAACGCGGGCTTCAACCACCCTTACAGCGTTCGTCCGGTTAGGGCTTTGTCGGTGCGGTGGCTCGTCGACGGTATTCAGGGACCGGAGGGGGAGTGGGTCCAGTCATGGTGGAAGTTACAGAGGTAGAAGACATGAAGGGAGAAGAGGGAGAGCGAGCGTTCAACGTTTTGGGGAGAGACGGAGAGAGAGAGTTCAGTGTGCGGCATTAAGAAGGGGTTTTTAAAACTTTTAATCTCAGTCCTTCATCTCAATGGCTGAGATGGAGTGTCAAAATGTGTGTGCAAAGTGTGTGTCCACGGATCCGCCCCCATATAT
>JAXBDA010007642.1:0-17008 GCA_036023075.1 Gaultheria prostrata
TCAACTTGGTGCAGATAATAGGTGGAGCATCGAGCGAGCAACTACCCCTTAAAATATATACCCACTACAATTCAAACGGAGTCGATAAAATAAACACACAAATGGAGGTTTTGGACAACCCCGGAAAATGCCAAAATATCTAACACTTTGGGTGCAGATCCTTCCTTTTATCCTACCCTGAGAAGTAGTAGACTACAAAAGAACCTCTACGTGAATCAATTAGTTGATAAATCGATCGAAGTGGATGACATACGCTGTGTTTGGCTAAAATTTAGTTTTAAGAAGGATATAATTCCAAAAAGAATAAATGTTACATATTATTGATCGAGCTATTCGGCCGACAAGATTGCTTTTTTTAGTAGAACAAACAAGCCTTAAAGTTCTTCATCCAAACCAATGTCCACTTAGTCTACCAGGTAGATTCTACCTGGTTATCCACTTAATCTACCTGTTTATGTTGTATCCTCCATAACCAAATCTTCTTGTTTGATACCCTAACTTTTCAGTCATCAATATGTACTGTAAGACTTCATTATAGTGATAACATATATCCGAGAGAATCTTTAATCATATTTTAGAAAACAAAGTAAAATATAATTGTGGTCATCTTACTTAAAAAAAGAGATTTAAGGGTGAGCTTGGGCAAACTTTTTATAAATTTTTTGGCATCGTCTTTGGTTCTTCCCTTAATCTTTCACATCATGTTTTTCATCTCGACTAAAGAAATTCGAAAAGTATAACAACATAGACTAGAGTTAGAAAACAGTACATATAAGACGACGAAAGTGACTTGTTGAGATGGAGCAAGAAAATCAATTGTAACTCTCGATGGAGCAAGAAAAATTCACGGTGCATGCGGCAGGTGGCTGGCAGCAAGGTGGCTCTCGATGGAGTAGGAAAAATTTCTGGTGCGTGTGGCATCTGGCTGGCAAGCAAAGTGGCTCTCGTCGAGTACGGTGGCTCTTGATGGAGTGGGTGCAGTAAATAAGCCTATGTTTGGACACGATGTCGTTGGAGAGATAGAGCAAGAATTAAGGGGGAGTCAAGTGAATCAGATCAAGGTGGAGTTAGGCCCAATGAATGGTTCACACATGAGAGGGAGATTGTTGAGAACATGTGTGAAGGATAAGTCTCACATCGAATAAATATAAAAATAGTTGTACCTTAATATACAATTGGATGACTCACCACTTACAACAATATATATTGGGTCCATGTGATTTGGTGGACTCTGTGAATACTCCCCAACGGATTGGACATACGCGCACATGTGAAGAACCTTAGGCGAATCAGACTCCTAACATGACCAAAAAAATATTGATCGACTTACCGTGTCACTTTCGTCCTCCTATATAACCTTTCCTCAATTTCGGTTTATGATTCATACTTTTTTTATTTCTCTTGTTGAGATGGAAAATATGTTACGTAAATTTTTTTATCTGAATCTTGTAAAGATTAAAAGAAAATAAGCAAAAAAAACCAAGCCAAAAAGCTGTCAAAAAATTTAGAGTATCGAACAAGGCCGAAAGATGCAAGAAATGAGTTCAAGCATCATTATAATCCCTTTTATGCCTTTAGTCGGTAGCATCAGCAAGTGTTTGATGGGGCTTTTACCAGCACTTACTACCTAATATGAAGATTAATCACCTAATACATTGATTAAGCTTATACGTACATAACATCAGACCCTCAATAATTTACGTTTGAAATGATTCCCTTTTTTAAAAAAACAATTCTAATTTAATGGAAGAGTCGTACCTAGTGCACACGACTTGTACTTAAATTAACTTTGGAAATAAGTACTACTTCCGTCCTAAATTTTTTGTCCATCTTTTCTTTGAGACGTCTCATATTACTTGTTCACTTTGACTAGTCAAAGATGGGTTTGGGTCTTCAAAATTTAGGAGGTATAGAGGATGATTTTCTATTTGAAGGAATTAATGAAGATTTTAACCTTTAAATACGTATAACTTTCAATCAATACATTTACATTTTACATAATCAATATTATTGAAAAGGTCTCAACCATATCATTAAAACAAGACCCATATTCAAACGTATTGTGATAATAAAAAAAATTTAAGTTTGTAAATTCAAATTTTGGAAAGAAATTGAAATATTGTTAAGTTTTGAAAGAAATAGAGATGGAATTAGTGGTTTGTGGTTGGAGTAGAGATGAATAATAACAATTACTAAATTTACTTTTTTTTAATATAAATTATTATTATAATCCTCTATTTGAGAGTATTGGGTTGAAGATGCTCTTAATAAACCACGATTCAATGGCAGATATTACTTGTCATTACATCAGTTCACTAACCCGTAGACTAATATTGTCTCAATCGTGACACGATATTTTGAAATTTATAATTGTTACATACAAATATATACATTCAGTAATGTTGAAAGATTGCCCTTTGCAAATGGTACTTGTATATATCTTGTAATTTTTCTGATCTAATAATACATATGATTGGATAAATTTTGTATTGAGTACTCCTTAAAGTTTTAGTTACTGGTTCTCATGGCGATAATGATGGAATTTTTTTTTTTGTAAATAATAATGATGGAATTTACCAAAAAGTCATGGAAATATAGTTTAATTATAATAGGCATTATTATTATGATGATGTGCTTCAAGTAGAATATGGTTAATTTACGCTGATTCATCTTTGGCATATGCCTTTTTACTTTATCGGCAAAAGAAAATTTGTGTTAGCGTGAAATTTTTTTGGATAACTATTGTAGACCAATTTAAGAATTTCACTAAGAAAAAATAGTCTAATTTTTTTTTAACAAAAAAAAAAAACACATTAATATATTATTTTTTGCATGCATAATGCAAATGCAAGGATCTCACTAATAATGGATAGTTTTTTTTTCAATGGGATCCCATTGAGAACCTTGCATTTGCATTATGCACACAAAAAATAATATATTTATGAGTTTTTTTTGTAAAACAATTGGACTATTTTTTTTCTCAATGGGATCCTTGAATTTGTGTAAAAGAATAAATTCCATGCTAATAGTTTTTTTTTATGCAAAATGTTTGTTTCTCCTAAAAGGATGTTCATCTTTAGGTTAGACCATTTATAAAATTTAATGCAAAAAAAAAAAAAGCGCGGTTAGGTAAAATATGTAAAAAACGAAAAGAAAAAAAAATCTAGCTAGAGCTTTAGATTTAGAGAAAGAAAAGGAAACCTTAAAAAAGTAAAATTTGCATTGAAAATTTGAAATTTTATTGGGATAAAGTCACCAATAAGTAGAAAAATGGACTTGCAAATTTACCATGTTCATTTAATTAAGAATGTATTTTATGATGTTTCGTACAATTTTTGCGTAAAATTTTAACTTACACATTGAAAAATTTAAATTATGTATCAATATAATTAAAATACGCATTGAAAGAATAAGATTTTATTTTTACATAATTTCGCATTCAATAAGGATCTCATTTTGTAGATCTCTTCAAGTAGATTTTAAATATATAAATTTCATAAAAAATGAATATATAATATAAAAGTTATAAACATTTTAAGATTTAAAATAAAAAAAGGAGAGAGAGAGAGGCATGACATCATCATTTTCCGTCACCTTTTCTAACGGAAGTTAACGGCAGGGGAGATATGTGACATTTATTTGCAAAATTTGGGAGGTCAGTGAAATTTCAGAAATCTTAGAGGAGGTCCCTGTAATTATCAGAAATTTGGAGATAAATGAAATTTACCCTATAATTATTGGTATGTCGTATCTTATTATTGTTAAACTAGTAGTAGTATATTTTAACCGACCCGCTCTTAAAGTCTGTGTTTTGCCCGTCCAATCCAGCCCAACCCGCTTATGTTGTTAACCAATGGTTTTCTGCTTCAGTACCTTAATTATATTTAATTCACAAGCCACATTACATACCTCAAAATGCTTAAATCCGAGATACTAGACTACTAGTAGTCTCTTATATGATTTTTTATATGCCCAAAATCACTCATATAGACTTCCAATATTGGGGGACTAAACACTTTTTACCCTAAATCTGGGGGTATTACATTTTCGGTACAGGTAAGGTCGGTCTGTCGGGGTGCGTGGATTTTTTTCGAAGCCCTAATACTCTTCTGTTTGGAAAATCAGGAAAGGAAGAGAAAGTTTAAAAGGGGAATTGAATTCCTTCCCCCCCACCACAATTTCAACATCTACACCCCCTTTTTGTTTTTATTAGGGTGAAATTACTGAAATATCCCTCCATTTCAACATCTGTATCCCCCAAGGGATTATAAAATGGAGGGGTATTTCAGTAATTTCACCCTAATAAAAACAAAAAGGGGATGCAGATGTTGACGTGGAGGGTGTGAAATTCAATTCCCTTTAAAAAAAATCTCTTTCTTTGTTTTTTTTTGAACTGCTAGATTCTCTTTCTTTGTTTGGTTGGAGAGAAAAGGGGATAGAAAATAGTTAAATAGAATTATAGAAATAATAAAATTTTCCTCTTCATTTTCTCCCATTTTTCTTTTTAACTATTTTCCGTTCTCTTCTCTCATTTTACATAATTTCCAAACAAATTTGTGGATTACAATTATACTAATCGAATGAAAGGACAAGTACATTCCGACAAAGCCTGAGATTATGGAAACTGTCATATGCATGCATGTCCCCACTGCCCACAGCTAGCTTAAGATTATAGAACCCCATGTGATACGTACAACCAATCTTTATTATTTTGTCTTTTGCTACATTTTGCTTCTCCTCTTCCCTCGCACACACGGACACAGACAGATCTTAAACACAAGTACTAGTGTGCATGTCAAGACTGGCTGGCTTTTTGGACATATGCTTAAGATGCGGGTACGTCCGGCTTCTTATATATCTAGTTCATTGATAGGATAAATATGATATCTTAATTACTACTAGTTTTTAAGATAAAACTCAGAAGAATGATAATTAAGAATACTTTGGAATTAGTGGAACAAATTTTTTTCACACTTTTAATGATTTTCTTTAAATTTGATTTTATCATTTTAATTTCTTTTAAAATTTACAGAGAGCCCCCATTTGAAAACTTGGACTTGACTTTCCTTGGAGTGGGGACTCCACCCTCAGGTTGGGCCAATTTGCAAGCGCTTCCAAGCACGCAATTGATCGGACTCGTTCACTTTTTAGGCCATGTCAAGAGCATTAGATGTATATAAACTGACATCGATCGAAAATCGTTAAATATGATTTGGGGATCAATTTATCTTGGGAAAAAATCAATGTGGCACACCGAATCCTCACCCACTTATTCCATTTGTCCCATGATAAGTGGAACTGGAAATCCTATTTACCGGTGTCCGATTGACATGATTTTCTTTCAGTAATATGATGACGCATTTTAAAATGATTCCAACCATTTTTTCGGGCTCAGACTACCACGAACATGGGTCCAAGCTGAGGGTGTAGCCCAAGGGGACTGCAGGAAAGTTGTTAGCGCAAAGTCAATCACACACAATATGAAATACGAAAACGGTAAAGAAAAGGACAACAAAGATTTACCTTGTTGCCCATTTTTCCGGTCGCTTCGCTTCCCTAACTCCACTTCGCATCTGATTGTTCATTAAAACTTCCCGGTACCTCTTCATATGAGTCATTAGTTCCAACAAAAGCCAACTCCTAAAACCTTTGGCTTAATTGGTGTCTCTGCCTAGCTAACAGTTGTTAAATTGCCTACCCGTGTGCATAACCTATCTTTTGTCCTTCTAGAAAAGAATCCGCACGCACCACGCCCTTATCCAACTCACTGCCAACCCACATGGCTGCGAATAAAATTTGTAGATACTCAGTATTTTTTTTTCCCTGATTAGATCATGCATTTCATAGTTTTCAATTTGCACAAGTGCTGTGCAATACAAATGTGTGTACATCTGTACATGCATGCACGTATGTATTGTAAATATGTAAAATTAATGAGATATTGATCACAGCCTGTGAGTCTAAATAAATGCAGCAGATCGATCCTTAATTTTTTTTCGTTTTTTGTTGTGTTTTTTTTTTTCGTTCAACAATCAAAAGTGTATGGATCAACTTACGCGCACCTTAACTATTCATCTCCGGTCAAAAGGCAAGATCCTTCATTTTGTTTTGCTTTCTCATAAAACTTGCCTTAAATATATTTCCAACTATGCCAGTGCACCTTATAAACTCTCGGTTCCTTACCATGTTTATTACAAATATCGAGATTAAAATCTTTCCATCCGCGATAGAAACAGTAGGTTTTCCATCACCTCCCGTTGTGGGTTCTACCTGCATTTCTTGTTATAATTTGAATGTTTCATTTTTGTAGGACCCACATTCAAAAAAATTCGATTGGACATGGGGAAAAATCTGGGTGGTGTTGCGGCTCGCCGAGCCAGCGGCAATATTTGTAATTCCGCATCGGGTCATATAAATAGTAAACAAGTTGGGGGTGCCTTGGGTTAATTTAGAGATTGACGAGCAGTTAGCCAGTTAGCTGTGTAGTAGATGTGGCTTAGAAAAGGTCTGTCCTGTGAGTTTAGCGTAGGGGTATTCACGGATCGGATCCGAACAGTTTGGATATGAATTTGATTCGAACCACTTAGAGCGGATTATGGTTTTTAAAATCCGGAACCATCCGTAGGTGACATACGGATGGATCGGTTCGGATACGGATTTGACGGATCGGTTCGGATCGGGAGGATTTGGCAGATTAAAGAAGAATTATTGGACGAATTGAACGGATCGAATCCATTCTGGAACCAATCTTAACCGTGTGTACATGATCTGTATAAGGTTAAGAGAGTGTTGTCGGCCTTTCACCCAAGAGGGGTGATAATCCACAAGCACATACATATACATTTATACAATATACCGGCTATCAACAAGACTCATGGGTTCCGATTGCGTGCAAATTTGAGTGAGGGTCACTCTAACTGGTAGAAAATGTGTGGGGTCCATCACAAATTAATACCATAATTACCAAAAAAAAAAGGTGTTGTGTTCAATTGATTATGTGAACACTACACCTTTCCACCAATCAGAGTAAGGGGAACAAATTTGCAATCGTTGAGATTTTGGAATGGGTGTGTGATCCTATCAGCGAATATCCCTCTAGATTCTTATTAATGCGTAATCACATCATCTTGATACGATCTTTATTCGGACTAGGAACATGAGGCGGGGAGGGGAGAGTTTTGCGATACCCTGACCCGAAAATTTATCCCCACCTCCGCCCATAATCCGACTGGGTATTGGATGTGTACCCCTTGCTCTGCCCCCATGGGGTAACGGGTGAACCCGCCCAACCCCGCTCAGTTCCTATTTTTTTTATATATTAAAAATATTTATTTGATTCCAATGTTAATGTGAACAAACAATAAAAGTTCAAAAAATAAAATTACAACTTAACCAACACCTCCAATAAGGAAAATGAAAAATAGAGTAATTGATAATGTCGAATTCTAGTTGTTAGGATAAAAGTAAAATTTTATGTACATAAAAAAATTTCGAGGCGGTTATCAAGGAGTGGTGATATCTACCCTAACCATAACCCTACCCTAACCCGGTTAAGTTTTAAAATTCTCCCCCTACCCCGACTCTATACCAGAAAATTAATAAATACACACCCCAGTCGAAACGGGCCGGGGCGGAACGGAACGAATTGCCACCCCTAATCAAATCAGGACTGTCAAGTCAATTTGGTAAAATGAAAACTCTCTTTTATTTTGACCACTCAATTAATTATAATGGAGATCGCATAATTTCTCAAATAGTCTGTAATGCGACGTAAAATACGATCAATCGCAATCGCAATCTCATCTCATTTAGTGATTCAAGCGTTCACTTTAAATATTCGATGTGTAGGTCATCAGTGCTAACCATTAAATAAATCATATACTGTACATTGATATCAACGGAACATATTTGTCACAAGAAAATTGGATATTTATTCATTTCACGTCATACAAATATGATTTTTTTTTTTTTGTTTTTTTTTTAACTGGCAAAAAAAGGGTGCTCTTGTGAGGGTTTCACTGCACCCTGAGGCCCTGGCCCCGGGATCACCGGTATGACAGCCAGATTTAACCCAACTCATAGGAAGGAACCCACCACCAGGGCACCAGTGGAGTGCATCACACCCTCCAGCAGAGCCCAGAAATGTTTCTTTAACCCTTTCAGGAGTCGAACCTGGGACAAAGCTGCGTAAGGTGGATGCCTCCACCATTGGGCCACCAACCCCGGTGTCGTAATACAAATATGATTTAATCACGTCCTTTTCCGTATTAGATCTACCTAATTTTTGGCATGACATACATATTACCAATACGTATAGATTTGAAGATTCGGATAAAAAATATAGAGGCATGCCACACAAAATTTGTCAGAATAGCATTCCTTTTGTCCCATAAATATATCCCACAACCAAAAGAGGTGTCATGTTGAGTGAAAAAAGTTCATGCATAATAGTATAACCATCGTCCTTTTTTAAATGTGTTATCTGAAAATTTCGATTATTTTTTTCACAGATCAATTTTTACAACTTTTATATTTACGTTTCATTACTTACTATTATCAATATAATAATACACATTAACTTTTTTTAAAAAAATCTACTTTTAAGGGCAAAATAGAAAATGTACCCATTAATTTTTCAAAATACACATTTATTAAAGGACAACCCAAAATGAAAATGTACACATTATAAAAGAGACGGAGGAAGCATTTTTATTTTTTTTACATATTTGGACATCGAATTAAAGAACAAAAATAAATTTACTAAGAGAATTTTCACTACGATATTCTTAGAGTCGTCAAAATTTAAATAATTTTGAAATAAAATAAAATAATTTTTTTAATTGAAAAATAAAAAAGTCATTACGTAGTGCACTATCTTTCACGGGTAGACTCTATTAATAGAACTTTTATCCTATGATGAATAGCATATCCAACACATGTCTCCCATTTCACTCCACTATCAAAAAATAATAACACAAAATTTCCGCAAGAAGACAACCAAAAAACAAAATTACCTTTAAAAAAAAATGTATAAAAGCCAAAAGCCGAAACCTCAACACCACTCCTCCTCCCCCTTCCATTCTCTCTCTCTCTCTCTCCAAAAATCACTCTCTCTCTCTCTCTAAAAGCATGGAGGAGCTGGAGCTGGACAACCTGAGAGCCATAAAAGTCGTCGGAAAAGGCGCCATGGGAACAGTGTTTCTCGTCCACGACCCCTCCGCCCTCTCTCCCTTCGCTCTCAAAGTCGTCCACAAATCCTCCGTCCACTCCAAACCCGACGCCGTGCGCCGTGCCCAATGGGAACTCTCCGTCCTAACCCGATTAACCGAACCGAATCCACACCCGTTTCTCCCCACCCTCCTCGGATCCTTCAATTCACCCGATTTCCTCGCCTGGGCCGTCCCTTACTGCCCCGGCGGCGACCTCAATAATCTCCGTTACCGCCAAAACGACCACGTTTTCTCGCCGGCTGTCATCCGGTTTTACCTGGCTGAGATCGTCTGCGCGTTAGAACACCTCCATAGGATAGGCATCGTGTATAGAGACCTCAAGCCTGAAAACGTTTTGATTCAGTCGTCTGGTCACGTCACCCTCACCGACTTCGACCTCTCCCGTAGCCTCAACAAAAAGACAATAAAGCCCTCAGTGGTGGACCCCATCGACGTCGGCGGGAGCGGTAGTACTCGCCTGAGACATCGACGGAATCTGACGAGGTTTT
This sequence comes from Gaultheria prostrata, assembly GCA_036023075.1. Classification (NCBI taxonomy): domain Eukaryota; kingdom Viridiplantae; phylum Streptophyta; class Magnoliopsida; order Ericales; family Ericaceae; genus Gaultheria; species Gaultheria prostrata. The sequence goes on from JAXBDA010007642.1 coordinate 9,719, forward strand.
TAACGGTAACGGCGGGGGATGAGAAGAAGGACAAGAAGGGGTTGAAGAAGGCGAAAAGCGCTAGGGTTTCTCCCGTGAGTAGACGGAGGCTGAGTTTTTCCAACGGCGAGAGGTCGAATTCGTTTGTTGGGACGGAGGAGTACGTGTCGCCGGAGGTGGTCAAAGGCGACGGTCACGAGTTCGCCGTCGACTGGTGGGCCCTGGGGGTATTAACGTACGAGATGCTTTACGGTATTACGCCGTTCAAGGGGAAGAACAGGAAGGAGACGTTTTGTAACGTCGTTGTCAAACGGCCACACTTCATCGGGAAACGGACGGCGTTGACGGACTTGATCGATAAGCTGTTGGAGAAGGACCCCGTTAAGAGACTGGGGTACAACGAAGGAGCCTGTGAGATTAAACGGCATGAGTTTTTTAGTGGGGTCAGGTGGGATTTATTGACGGACGTGTTACGGCCGCCGTTTATTCCGTCACGGGAAGAGGATGATTTAACGGGAAAGGTAACGGGTGGTGGATTTGATGTTAGGGAATATTTTGCTAGACAGGCAGCACCGGTGGTTCCGTCGACGACGTCGTCGTTAGAAGAGTGTCGACGGGATGTTTCGTTAACGGAGTTCTGACACGTGTAAGATATTTTTTTCTTTTTCTTTTTTTTGTTTTCTTTTTTATTTGGTTGGTGTAATTTTAGTCGTGTACAGAGAGGAATAATGGGATAACGTGATAAATGGAGTTAGTTAGACAATGGAGTATTAATGGGTGGTATTATTTGTGTAATTATGCTCTTGTTAGATTATGGAATGTGGGGCCTGGTGTGATTTTCGAATCCGCTCAACACTGGCTTTAAAAAATTATGTTGATTGGATATCAATATTATTAAACGCGAATTTGTATTGGATATAGTTAATAATTTTTCAATTTTAAAAATAAATGTTAAGATAAGTGTTTTTTAATTGCGTGATTGGTGATATTCGATCAGAGTAATTTCTTTTAAGTATTAATAATTTAATGTGCCATTAAAATGAATTGTTCGGATTACGGTTCTTTGTTTCGATGCAATCCATATCAAGGGCACAATAAGGACAGCAGCCCCCTCCCTCCGTCAAGGACTCAAATCTCCTGTTCCAAAATCCCCTGTTCTTCTATTGGAAAGGATTTTGGACCATTGGATCACACAGATTTTTTAAATACAAAATCAAAATTCACCATCTAACGATCGAAATTCCCCGATCGAAATTCCCCGCAACAGAGGAACAGGTCGAAATCCCCCGCAACAGAGGAACAGGGGTTTCTGTAACAGGTGATCTCATACCGACCGTCTATGGATTATGGTTTAGTGATTTGTCAGTTGACTAAAGAATATACTCTTGGTCTCTTGCCCTTTCAATTTGTTTTTTTTATATTTTATTTTTTATTGAAAAATGAAAGGAACGTAAAAAAAAATTAGGGCGGAGAGAGTAACGATATACTTAGAATTTATAATTTCCGTAAAGATTTGTGTTCCCAGTTCAAAAAAGAAAAAGAAAAAGGATTTTGAAAAGAAAAATAGAGAAAAAAAAGGTTGGTAAAGTGAAAAGACACGTCCAAATCATAGCTTCTCATTATGGCCAATACAGTTGCTTGACTTGTTGGGGGGTAAATTTAAGTTCACTGCATGTTAATTTTTGACAAAATAATTTTAATTAGGTATATTGATTTAATGGAGAGTGGAAAATAATTATTTGTTGCTTTTCTTGGAGTTAATTACAAAGGTCATGTGGGCCTAAAAAGCAACGAATTTAGTACCGCCCTAGTTGACTAATCTTTACTTGGAATAAAAGAATATGACGATCTCTATATACTCAAAGCATTTACGCTCTCAATTTTGAATTTAAGTTTCACAAAGAAATACTAACTTTAATTTATTTATTCGTGACTCGCAACAACGAATGTTTGTTGGATCGGTTTCAACTGTTTTTTATTCGTTTTATCTCTTGTATATTTAAATATAAGTTAATTATCAAAAGAGTGATATGCAAATATGCAATCGACAATACAACAAAAAATTAAAATATAAACATTTCATTATCGACAATTAAGTAGTAATAATGTTCGATAGCATCTCCAGTTCCAATAAGTTTGATTTTTTATTTTTTTGACTTTTTTAATTAAATTAATTTCTATGTGTAAAGACGATGGCGCAATCCGGAGGGATTGAGCTAGTAGTCAAGGCGTTATATTTAAGAATTTACTCCCTCCTAAAGTTTGAATTACGTAGTAAGAATATTCAACATCTACAAATTTAGGGGGTGTTTTCCAAATAATTTTATGAGATAAAATCTAGTTTGATAAAATCTAGGATCCTCAATGATGAATGCAAAACTAGATTTTATCAAATAAAGGCATTGGGTGGAGTTCAACAAAACTAGATTTTATCATTTAGGAAGATAAGGTGATTTTATCGCACCTCTATAAAAACTAAATTTTTTCTCATAAAATCATTTGGATAATCGAGGAAGAGATTTAATTTGTGTATAAATAGAATGTCACTTTGTAAAACAATGTAAGCAGATTTTTCAAAGGGTGAGTTCTTTTTTTGTCAAGAGGGAAGATGGTTTTATTGCTGAATAGTAGAAGGAGCTAACGCCCTAACATCTTCAAGAGCCAGGGATGACAACCATTTGGGAAAATTGCCCCTCCAGTCCATCGTCCCGGAACCCTGTAGGGATTATCTAGCCAACATATGAGCTACCCTATTACAATTACGTTTGACATGAGAAAAATGACAAGAGGAAAAATTCGAGACCAGCTGCATACAATATAGTAATATTATGGCTTCCCAGTCCACGTAGGAGCACGTCTAATTAAGAGCATGAACAATCTAAAGTGCATATCCTTCAACAATAATCCGATTTCAATTCATGTCTAGAGCTATAGTGACTACAAAGCGGAAACCCATGGCTTCAATCACACATGGAGAACCTTTGAATCTAATCGTACGTGTTTCCACAATCATGCCAGAGGAGTCCCGAGCAGTTAAACCCACAATACAAAAACCATTCTGAGAGTCTGGAGCACCATCGACATTAATTTTTAAACAGTCAAGAGGAGGGGATTGCCATACCGGAGGAGGGGAGATAGGGGAGGGATGACCCCTCTGCTTTGTGAGCTCCCACACTGCGTTAAACTCTTTTACCACCGCCTTAGCTTTATCAGAAACTATCATCGGTTCCCATTGCTGCCCCTCAAACTGCCATTGATTCCTATTCTTCCATACAAACCAACAAATAAAAAGGCTACCAGTGCTCTATCATCAAGTGTGTGTCCTCGAGACAAAGACATCCACCATTGACCAAAGTTCATCCGTTTCCAAGAAGCAAGGAAATTAAGAGGAGTTGGGCACAGCTCCCTAACTTCCCTTGCAAAACAAAAATGTGTTTAATGGTCTCCGAGTCTCTGCGACAATAGGGACAATAGCGATCGTTCCCAATATGTCGTTGATGAAGATTGGCCACCACAACCAGTGCGCTATGAGAGACCACGTCCAAATTATATTCCACACCTTGTTAGGAACTTGCAAGCGCTAAATATGCTTCCAATCGGATCCATTCAAGTGTCCAGAACTCGATGCTCCCCGTTCCGATGAGTTCATTGCAAATGATATTGATTTCACCACATTATAAGTCGAGCGAATAGTGAACTTTCCATCCTCGGTGCCAAACCCCTCTTTCTAGTACGTCCTGCTGACTAACCCAAATAGCCAAAATATCCTCGACATCCGCTGGCCCAAAAATACCCATGATGTAAGCATCCTTCCAGCCATGCGTGTGAGAGTCAATGAGGTCAGACACTTTTTGAGGGAGAGGAGGTAGACTGGGATCAGCTGGCGGATAATTTATAACCTTGAAAGAGCATATACGCGGTACCCACAAGTCTGTCCAGATGTTGATAGAGTTGCCATTACCTACGCACCACCTCCATCCACGACGAAGGACCTCTCTACCAGCAATAATACCACGCCAGGGCCACGAAGATGTTCCGCAACGCCGGGCATCCCAAAAGGATGAGTCGTGAAAGTAAATGGTTTCTCTTCAAACTAATGGCAAAACACCACTCGTCTCCACTATAAAAATACATTTTTACCCCTTTAGAAAGAGGAAATGACTTGTCTTGAATAGTTGGTGTTTCCCATTTGATAATTTGCAATTCAAATATGTCAAAAATATCGAAAATACCATAATAAAAACTTTCACCTTGTTTGGAAACATGTTTTGGAAACAAACTCAAAAAAGTGATGGGACCCACTTTTTCTCTCTCTAACTTTTTAATCATTACTCTCATTTCTCACTCTATCTCTCTCCTCCTTTTTTCTCTCTCCATAATTATTACTCTCATTTCTCTCTCTACCTTTTTCCAAATTTTTCAAAAACACTTCTCCAAAACACAAACCAAACAAAGCGTTTATCTTCATCAGTAGCCAGCGTGAACGTCAAAAGAAATGAAATCAGAAAATCACCAGCGTGTGATTAATAGTTGAAGTTGAATGCCGACCCCTCTAGAAACAATCAGAAGTAAAGAATATATCTATTCACGTGTGGCTACACCATTAAATGCCAACCCCTCTTTGAATCATTTTATGGCTACAAAATTCTTAAAAAAACTGTTAGTGCATCCATGTGCCATGGTGTTTCTTTGGTTAATTAATAGTAATTACAAAAGAATGGGCCCACCTGTCTCCTGGTTTTGAGATCACCCATAATCCTCGTTCTTCGCATTTAATTTCTACTTTGCTCCATTTATTTGGTGCTGAAAATAATATTCTGTGAAAAACTTTATCCAGAAAATAGTAACTTATTTCCAAATGTTCTTTTTTTTTCCCATCCGATATGGCGATATACATCAGTGGAGGGTTAATGGGGGGAGTTAGTTAGTCCTAAACCTCAAACGTCTTTACCGAGTCTCGAATTCTGGTCTCGCTTGTGGGAGAAACATGAGATAACCGCTAGATTACAAACCCTTGGTTATTTCTAAATGTTTAGTTGTGTCATGCAAATATTTTTTGGAAAATTTATTTATTGCCAAGCCTCATTGAAATATTTTATGCCTAGTTTTTTTTTTTTTTGAACACCAAAAAAAGGGTGCTCTTGTGGGGACTTCACTGCACCCTGAGGCCCTGGCCCCGGGGTTATCGGTTGACGGCCAGATTTAACCCAATCCATAGGAAGGGACCCACCCCCAGGGCACCATTGGAGTGCATCACACCCCCCAGCAGAGCCCATGAACGGTTTTTTAACTCTTTCAGGAGTCGAACCTGGATCAAAGTTTGGGAAGGTGGATGCCTCCGCCACTGGGCCACCATCCCCTGTGGTATTTTATGCCTAGTTAAAAAGGAACTGTTAGTGCATCCATGTGCCATGGTGTTTTCGGAGGGCTAATTAAACAAAAATGGGCCCACTTGTCTCCTGGTTTTGAGATCGCAGATAATCCTCATTCGTTGTATTTAATTAATTTCTACTTGTATATAACTACTGTAGTAGTTAAAAAGTCGTGGGTTTAATAATTAGGAGACAAAACTGTCTAAAATTGCGGGCTAAGTTGGAGCTACTTTACCAAACCTTTAGTACTTAACACTCTGTTTGGGTTGAGGATTATGGGAAAAGTGAGGGACACTAAAAAAGGTAGAGTCCACAATACATTTGATAACTCAAGTGTCTTTGCTGGCTCACTCGCATTTCGACTAATTTTATATACGGCTGTCCAGTGTATTGCCCAATTCGTCCAAACCGAATTGTCCGCGAACTCACCCGAGGTATGTTACAGATGGATGCGACTTCTTTTCATTTTGGCGAATGCGGTTCGGTTAGGTTCGATCCTCCTAAATCCTTCTTTGATCCATCCGATCCGCTCAATCCGCAACCGACCCGACTCATCCGTATATCACTCACGGACAGGTTGCGGATGCACAAAACGACAACTGCCACGAATGGATCGGATTGAGAACTGAACCGATCCGCTCGGAACGTATCCGTGGACAACCCTAATTTTAGAAGACAAATTCCACTATCAGTAGGGATCCCGATTAAACTCGGAGCAAATGCCCTTATGAGTTGGCCCAAAGAGAATTAATAGCACACGAGAGTTTTCAAAAGTGAGACCTTTTATATCTTAAAAAACCAGAAAATAGAATAATTGACAAACAAATTGGGACGGAGAGAGTATATGAAATAACGTGTACGATGTTTGATTTGTGTGGATAAAGAATGTGGCAAAAGGTGAAATAAAACTTTTTCATGACCATTGGGTGAAAAGGAAAATTATCCCAAAGTTCACGATTATATATATAAGACCGCCTCGAGATCGTATTAAGTAGTTCCACAAATGATGAACTAAATAACCACTTAGCGAGCGTTTACGATAACTGTGTAAAGATTTTAGATTACGACTTCAGATTCTGTTGCAGATAAACTTATTTACTGTAACTGACAAATTTATAATTAAGCTGCACTAAAAATTTGTACTGGCTACAGAAATAAACTAAATCAGCTTACAATGCTTGAAATCCAAGTTTTCTAGAATAAGATTTTAGGCCATTTTTAAGTTTCTCGGAATCTTTAGAACATCCAAAAATCTTTTGATAAGAATTTTTGATAGACAACAAAAGAACTTTTTAAAAATCTAAACCTCAAAATCTACTGATTGATTTTTTCATAAACGTGCACTACATAATTGCATTATAAATTATAACCGAAAATCTATATTCACAACTTTCGCAAGCACGCTCATATTTTCATTAAGAAATGACGACAACCTATGCCAAACTTGATTTTTTTCACAACTTTCGCAAGCACGCTCATCAACTACATTTATTACTTGATTATTGTTTTCGTTTAGTCCTAAATAATGAACGATTCAGATTTTATTTTCGAACTTGAGAAAAGAGACTCGAACTGAGGTCACAACAGCACTACAGCAGGTTCGTCTGCCCCATCCACCACTCTACAATGGTGGACATATTGTAACATTTTCCTTTCCATTGGTTAAGCAAATCCGAAATCCAAACATTGCATTGGGGAAATAAATAATTCTAGCTCACTTTTTATGTCACTTTAATTAGAACGTTGTGAGGGTAGCTTCCCCGGAGTGACCTCTTTGGACCGTCCTGGATGCTGAAGGTAGGGGGGAGTCGTTGTGGCCTCACCGTGATCCTGGCCGCTGAGCAAAGCAAGCAACCTGCACACTGAACAACCGTGTTAGTGCCTAGCCCGGACGGTGGTTGCCCGGGACGGCACTCCGACGGCCTAGTTAGTGACCGGA
>JAXBDA010007643.1:0-17002 GCA_036023075.1 Gaultheria prostrata
TCGGATTGTCGAAATTCAATCTCAAACGAAAAATCCCTTACATAAGCTATGTAAGGGAGCCCTTATAAGATCCTCTTATATATATATATATATATATATAAGGGCTCCCTCATTTTGTTACAATGAGGGACTTAGCCTTTTTCCAACTTTCTGGATCGAATTTCGACGATCTGAACCGCTCAATATTTTTAAAATATGTTTTCAAGGAACAACGCAAGGATTCGTAAAAAAAATACTCGGAAGGGCTTAATCCGATCAATTTTTGATAAAAACGCTATATATAACTTTTTATCAAAAATTGATCGGATCAAGCCTTTCCGAGTATTTTTTTTTACAAATTCTCGCGATGAACCTTAAAAACATGTTTTAAACACATCTAACGGTTCGGATCGTTGAAATTCAATCCGGAAATGAAAGTCCCTCACCCTAGCAAAGTGAGGGAGCCCTCATTGGATCCTTGTTGTGTATATATATTGTAATATTTTAAAAGAGGAAAACATAATATTTTATTAAAAGATAGGTAAAATGGGTAGGATTGTTGGAGTGTTAAAAGTGATAGGGTGGCTATATACACTGTACACCATTTTTTTTGGCCAAAATTTTACACTAGCTCCTGTTGTTGCTCTAATGGAAGTGACCTAGATGCATATCGGTATTTCACAAAAATAATAAAGAAATAGCAATTGAAAAAAAAAACAGTTCGGATCACTAAAGTAATATCACAATGACTTCAATGATCCAAAGATCATAAGATAGTAGAGCCAAACCTATATTCCTTTTAACAGAAAATAAAGTCAAAGACAACCTAATTTTACGTTTAACCTTTCTCTTTATGTTTTTGCGCACAAAATGCATTAAATATTGAGAAATGTTTGAATACATGAAAAGGATACGTGAAATTGTCCATGAAAACTGAATTTTGCTACCAGCACTTACTTTCAGCCTGACTTCCATCCTGATCCTACGTGTAAAATGAAGGGTCCCACACTCCCACTGCTTCACTTCCCACCTTCGTCCAAAACAGGCAGGAGAATAAAATGCCAAAACCCCACTTTTGCAAAAATCAATTTCAAAAATCCACCCCACTTTGTCTCTCTCAAAAAACGATCCACACACATGATCCACACCATAAACCGGCACCAGAGCTTCCCGCCACCGATCAACCACCACTGGAGTTCCCACATACGCTGGACCACCACCACCGGAACCCCCATTGACTACCGGCCCACCACCATTGACGACCGGCCAACCACCATTGACGCCGCACCACGATTTGTGGATAATAATGGTGATTCCTCTCCATAACAGGTGAAACTTTCTACCAACTAATATGATTAGAAAACGGTCTCCAGATCCAAATTATGTAGTATTAGAAGTGAAATCAACTGCTATTGTGCTATATACCAACTGAGTTTCTTTTAAAGTCGGGTATCCAAGTTTTGGTTCTTTTGTTCGTATCAAGCCATGATCCCTGTTAACTCTTCAGTTGGATTATCCATTATTTGTGTACCATTATTCTCAGTGCATGTTTACCAAACCGAACAAAAGGATTAGGAGCCCCTTGGGACTCTATGTTTAAAGAATATGGAGGTTCTTGAATGTTTGTTTCTACCAATTGTTTATTTTATAATTGTATGATTGTTTAATGTTTCAGCATTGTACATGTGGACTAGTTCAACTTTTTTTAAAACATTGTTATGTATGTTTATTTTTTATTTGTAGAATCATGGAAAATCAGAATTTGGGGGAAAATCAATATTTGGAGGAAAATCAGAATTTGGAGGAAGATCTGAATTTGGAGGTGGCATCGGAACCTAAGATTGGAATGATATTTGATTCTGCAAAGGCATCCCAGGAATGTTACATTACTTATGCGAAAGCAAAAGGTTTCGGTGCGATCACAATAACCTCTAAGAAGTGTAACAACATAAAGACGTACATAACCTATGGTTGTAATCGGAGTAAAATGCCAGGCCAACGGGTTCGAATCCCGTTAAAAACCATCCAACACCAAAGACGGGGGTTGTAAAGCCCATATGAATATCTCTTTGCAAGTTGATGGAAAGTGGAGGTTGAATTTGATTGTACTGGACCATAATCATGAAATGGATCCGAAAAAAGTGAAATATCTTCGGTGCTACCGGACTCTCCCACCACATTCGAAGCGGACAATTGAAATAAGCACGGTTGCCGGAATAAAAATGAACCATATTGTTGCCTCATGTGTCATTGAGGCGGGGGGGGGGGGGGGGGTGTCGGTCAGATAATCTAACTTGGACAGATAAGGATGCAAGGAATTACAAGGATAAAGAAAGGCGTTTACTGGTCAAACAAGGGGATGCCGATGCAATGCGTAAGTACTTTCTCAGAATGCAAAAAGACAATGGGGACTTCTTTTATTCCATGGATGTTGATGGAGATAACCGATTACTGAATGTCTTTTGGGTCGATGCGTACAGTAAAGAGTTATACAAAGAGTTTGGTGATGTGGTCACCTTTCACACGACTTACCTCGTTAACAAGGTTGATATGCCTTTCGCACCATTTGTAGGGGTCAATCATCATGGACAATCGATTTTGTTTGGATGTGGTTTGGTTACACGGAAGGACACGACTTCATTTGTATGGTTGTTCGAGACTTGGCTTTCTTGCATGTCAAATTCCTATCCTAACGCCATCATCATAGACCAATGCAGGGCCATGCAAAATGCGATAAGTCAAGTCTTTCCAAATACACGACATCATTGGTGTTTGTGGCATATCATGAAAAAAATTCCCGACAAGTTCAAGAGTAACAACGAGTATAACGCGATTAAAGCTTCCCTCAAGAGTGTTGTATATGATTCCTTGCATCCAAAGGATTTTGAACAAAAGTGGGCAGATCTCATCAAACAATTTGATCTATAAGGCAATGATTGGCTAGCTGGAATGTACGAGGAAAGGCATAGGTGGGTACCGGCTTTTGTTAAGGATACCTTTTGGGCAGGGATGTCAACAACTCAACGAAGTGATAGCTTAAAAAAAGCAAGGCTTGTCTGGTTTCCCATTTGATTAAATGAGAATCCCTTAAAATCAAAGGGTTGATTTTAACAAATGGTTTCCTCATTTGCTAAAATCAACCCATTGATTTTACGAGATTCTCATTTTATCAAATGGGAAACTAGGCCGGATCGGCATCGCCAGCACTTGCGTCGACAACAACAACAATCCACCAAAATGAAGCAAATAACAAAGTCAGACAACATTGTGCCATTAGATTCACCAAGAATAGTATCCAGACTATCCAAAATTGATAAAAGCTACAAAATTTCTTCATTATCGACTCGATATTTGCCACCAGGAAACCAAAAGAGTTCCCCATTTCATTCCATCAGTTTCACAACTTCAAAATTGGAAAAATTTGCCAATTTCCTAGGATAAACTAAAAAACTCTACCACTATCTACTCAAATGTCATAACACAATAACTGGCGTCTAGCCATGTGCAAGTGTAAACAGATATCAAAATGGTTACCTTTAATGATTACCCTAATTTTATGAAGTCGAAAAAATTCCTGCATATATAATCACAACTGGAAAAAAAATGCCCACTAAGATCCACATATACACAACTACTTTCATTTCTATCAATCCAACGCAAAATATTCTTCTCACCAGAGAAATCCCAGCTTCAAAAGTTCAGGAATTAAGCAACTTTAGATTCAATTGGGTCACGATATCAAAAACTAGGTTTTTAATCATCAGTCCAAATTTGGGGCAATTTTAGGAAACCATTTTTTTAGTGGAGAGGGAAGTGAGAGCAATTGAAGTGAGAGAGAGATACCAGTGAGAGAATAGATGGTGGTTGTGCGTCGGCGATGGTAGGGGTGGGTTTGGGGTCTGCCGTCGGTGGTGGTAGAGGTGGGTTAGGGGTTGCTCGTCGGTCGTGGTGCGACAAGAGGAGACTGTTTCAGATGCAGGAGAGAGAAGAGAGGATATCGTGGTGGTGGTGTGGCGTCCGTGGTGGTGGGGGAGGCCGCGTCGAGAGAGGGAGGAGAGCAGCTTCGATGTGTCCAGAGGAAGGAGAGCACCTTCGACGTCTTTAGGGATGAGCATTTAGTCCGACCCATCCGAATCCGATCTGATCCCTGATCGGAATGGATCGGCAATATGGAGATCTATTCGGAGATTGGGAAGGATATGGAGTTTTTTTTTTTTGAAAATGTTTGGAGATTGGATAGGGGGTGGAGATAGGCAAGTCCCTGCCCTGAATCTGCCCCGAATCTGTTCCTCGAACCATCCCCGCCCCGCCCTGATCAGTCCCTAAATCCCCGAAACATAGGGGTCCATTCATGAGTTTTGAAACTTTGGGGTCTCAATAAATTTTCTCTAAACATATGGGTCTCAACCGTAAAATAAATTAAGGTTTTATTTTGGCGTATATACTTCATTTCTCCTTCTCTCTCTCTCTCTCTCTCTCTCTCTGTATACTATTTCCGCCGCACAGTTTATCTTCTCCATCTTTCTCACTCAAACCCCTTCCACGCTCGATCTTTCTCTCGAGTCTCGATTCGCGACAGAGTCAAGGTAATCTCTCTCTCTCTCACTCTCGATTTCTTACTATGAATTTTTTAAGGAGTAATAGATAAGCCAACTGTTTGGATCCCCGAATCCTGTGGGGATCCCCGTTCTCTATTTGGAGTGGGGATGGAGAATGAAAACGAAGCTCCGTTGGGGATTGGGGCGGGGATGGAGGTGGAGAAGGGGTTTGGAGTTTGGAGGTGGATATAGTACTATCCGCCCTGATCTGCCTCCATGCTCATCCCTAGACGTCTTTGAGAAGAGAGAGGAGAGAGAGTGTATTTGTGTGTTTAAAAATTGTTTTGGAATTTCAAATTTTGAAATTTCAATTTTGGTCGAAAAGTGAAGTGGGACCCCCTTTTCCACATGGGATCGGGATGGAAGTCAGGCTACCAGTGGTGCTGGTAGAAAAATTCTTCAACCACTTAAATATTAGTGAACTCTCATTTAACAGTGTTACCCTTTAGCCAATCTTGTCGCCACGACTAATAAAACCTTCTCGCAATCAATGCGCTACTAAGATGCTGTCAATGGTTTTATTTTCCCATTTGATAAAATGCGAATCTCATAAAATCAATGGTTGATTTTAGCAATTGAGAAAATTATTTGCTAAACTCATTTGCTAAAATCAATGCATTTTAGCAAATTAATTAGCAAATGAATCCTTATTTGCTAGTAAAATCAACCCTTTGATTTTATGGAATTCTCATTTAATCAAATGGGAGACCAGGAAAATTTGATAAACATTACATGACGTAATAAAGTTATAGGAGTATTTTTTAAACAAATAATAATCAAGAAGTGTAAAGAATATGGTTGTGTATTGGACTTAATATACACAAAAAGGCAAAACTGATAACGAATGGATTTAAATGATAATGCCAAAAAAAAAAAAAAAAAATTGTTAACGCCAAATTTTAGTGCATAACATGCTTACTTTGCACGTGGTACAAATATTTTATGAACTAAAATTTTGGCGTTAACAAAAACAGTTTTGACATTATAGCCACTCTTTAAAAATCTTCATTTAGAGATTGGAGTCTTCATTGACAGTCTAAGAGCATTTCTAACCCATCTCCGCAACTCCATTTTGAAGAATTTATGCATTCCAATGCAACTCCGTTTGAAATCTTTCATAATAGAGACCCTTCTTTCATCTTCATATATGGAGACTTTTCCACCAAATGGAAACCACTCTCTATTCTTTTTTCACCAAAATTGCAATGTCAAATTTTTTGATTTCAAATTATAATTCCAACTATTAAAGTTGTGGATTGGAATTTTAAAAATTTAACACAGTTGAGAATATACCAACACAACCTTTAAATGAGTCAAATATTGAATATATTTATTTAAGAACTAAAAATACAGAATTATGGGAAATTTTAGGGGGAATTTTTTTTGAGAAACTACACAATGTGAAATAAAGTTGATGTGGAGTTCATCTCTCCTACATTTTTGAGAAATGAAGATTGTTAGAGAATTCCATTGTCGGCCTTTAGGCTTAAGAAGATCCAAAGTACTCCAATCACACTCATTTGTATCTCTTGGATCTAAATTAAAGTCTCAATGTTTATAGATTTCTCTAGAAAATAAAAATCAATCTTTGTATACAAAGGCATGAAATTCATGATATCGAGTTTCATGCATACAAAATTAAAACTGCCGAGAAGGTACGTGATACTCCCTCCGTCCTTTTTTACAGTCCAATTCTCTTAATTAGTATCCATTTCAAAAAGTTAATGGGTAAAGAGTTAATAACTAGAAATGAAGGATAATTTTGAAAAATGAAGCCGTTGTCTGAGTTAACGTGAAAAGTATAATGATGATATCTCTCAAATAAATTGAAATTACAAAGTTCGATATTTAAAAGGGGAGGGGGGAGGAGGGAGAACCTTTATAGGATGCCAGTGTTCAATATTTCAATAATAGGTTAAATGGAGCAAGATTTTAGAGGGAAACTTGAACTTTTGAAAGAATTGAGTCAATTTTTAAAAATGAATAACTTACTCTAAATGCACTTTAAAAATGAATAGCTTGAAGTGTGACTTTACGTAATTCGTGTGGAAATTATCACACAGATTTTCTCCTCCCTGAAAATGCAATTTCTCCTCCCTGGCAACTCGTCAGTTTCCAATGCAAGGAGAAATTTTTTGTTCAAAACTTTTGAATCATTCAATCTTTTTCTCGGGCATTAAGCTCAGAATGCCCAATTATTTTGGAAATTTGAACTAAATTTCAATAGAAAATGCACTCAACACAATAACAAATCCAGCCATGGAGTAACAAATACGAGCAATGTAATGAGGGAGAGAATTACTCATGTATTAAGCCTACATAAAAAGTCCATATAGTTCTAGGGCTAAGACCCACATAATAATTCTACAGAAAAGAAGTAAAGGAGTTGCAGAAGCCCCTATAGATTCAGTTTTCAAAGAAAAATAAGGAATTTTGGAAGAAAAAAAAACGAAATAAAGCCTGGGTTATCAGGGCAGAAAAATAAGGTATCCTGGTAAACATGGTGCATTGCTTCATACGCGGTCAAATTCACAAGGGCACCAGTTTTGTGGAACATATATTCACCACACGACCCGACACCACTATCCATCCATGACATTTGGGGGAAAAAACTCACAGCAATCATAAAGCAACAGATATAACAAACCGAGGCCAACGCAAGACTAAAGCATCCAATCTCAAATGGCAAAAAAATGAAGGGGAAAAAAAAAATGTATGAGTCGAGAGTCTGAGAACGAAATTTGCCGGCACATGAAAACCAAACTGTGCAGAAAACGCCCAAAATCCAATACGAGGAGATGATCAATTCCTTCAAACTTTAAATCTCAGGAGCTGGAGCCGGAGGCTTCAGAAGGGGTTGGAGAGCCTTGACAACAATGCTCATATTTGGCCTGAACTCAGCCTCGTATTGCACGCATAACGCTGCGACAGCTGCCAGCTGCATCAGTGAAAGATAACCACATTGTTAGCTACTGTATATCTGCCCTCGCATGCGTGTGTGCATGTTTGTGTGTGTGTGTGAGAGAGAGAGAGAGAGAGAGAGAGAGAGAGAGAGAGACCTTGGCAACTCCTTTTGGAGGATACTCGCCCTTGAGCTTTGGATCCACACATTGTTTGACCTTGTCTTCGCTCAGTCTTGGAGTAGCCTATTTGAAGAGTCATAAAACAATTTTTAGCTAAAACTCTCATATTAAGATGAAAACAGACTACGAAGAAGGAAAATTAAATAGGGAAAGAAAAAGAGGGTCACCCAAGTAACGAGAGACTGTTGTCCACGAGGCATGGTATGATCAACAGGTTTGCGGCCAGTCAGAAGCTCGAGCAGAACCACACCAAAGCTATACACATCGCTCTTCTGGGTTAATTGTCCCGTCATTGCGTACCTGCAGAATGTTTTCATCACCAAAATAATTAAAAAAGACTCCTCTCATACTGGAGGCAAACCTTAGTCTGTGATGCATATACCAAGAACTCGATAAATCAAAGGTACACTTCAATCCAGCTCAAAGTATGAAAAAGCACTATTTTGATGACTCGTGCATATAACTTGCCTAGAAAAGCATTTACACTGAATAGTATATTTCTCAAAGATGCGAAGGCGGCTTAGCCCAGATTGCAGCAAGCCATATCTGACGAACATGTTCTGGAAGCACTACCATCACTCTACCACTTTTTGTAAAGGGGAGGATTGGGTGGGCAAGCACGCAAGTTTGTGGTGCGTGCATATAACTTGCCTAGAAAAGCATTTACACTGAATAGTATATTTCTCAAAGATGCGAAAGCGGCTTAGCCCAGATTGCAGCAAGCCATATCTGACGAACATGTTCTGGAAGCACTACCATCACTCTACCACTTTTTGTAAAGGGGAGGATTGGGTGGGCAAGCACGCAAGTTTGTGGTGCGTGTGTGTGTCTGCGAGAGTGTGTGTGTGTGTGTGTGAGAGAGAGAGAGAGAGAGAGAGAGAGAGAGAGGGAGAGGGAGAGGGAGAGGGAGAGGGAGAGGTACCAAGTCGTTTCAAGCCTTCAGCAAATTGTTTCTAGGCAGACAGCATACAATTTTTGCACAAAAACATACCTCATCGAATCGAAGAACGACAGTGCAATGCCATACTCATTGCGACACAAAGAAGCTATCAAAGAAACCCATAGAGGGATAATTCAAAATCGAATCAAAACCTCATTCAAAGTATATTTGAAGTTTTATCCCAAAATGAAAATAGAAACATTATTTAAGAAAACATTAATGCTTTTGCTGAAGAAGAAGGTAAACAATGAGAAAAATAAGGTCATGGTATATCTTCATTGAATGGATCAAATTCAACTATAGCATGGAAGCAGAGAATATAACAAAATCAGGATTGAAAGGAGTCGACTAACTGATGGCCAGTAACAACATTAGATTTGTATGATCATGTAACATGCAAGTATAAGAGCTCAAAATCAAAACAGCTGTATACAAAATGGGATTGGGTTTCAGAGTTATTACTCAGGTGCATGATAGCCAAATGTTCCTAAAACCCGAGTAGAATGAAGACGAGCTGCCATATCAGGAGTCTGATTCGAAAGGTTAAAATCTGCAATTTTGGCCTTAAAGTCTTCAAACAAAAGTACATTGCTAGATCTGATATCTCTGTGTATTGTAGAAGGTTGAACCTTCTCGTGCAAATACTCCAATCCCCTTGCAGCATCAACAGCAATCCTAACACGTTGCATCCAGTCCAGAACAGGGCCTGGTTGCGCACCTTGGACTCCCTTTCTGCCTGTGAAGAGAAGATATGTCAAGAAATTGCTTCCCATTTACACAACAAATCTAAGCCAAGTCTAACTCATTCAAGACAAGACACTACTTATGATTACCATGCAAAATGTCGTGCAAAGATCCCATAGTTGCAAACTCATATGCCAAAACGCGGAGATTTCCTTCTACACAGTATCCCAGCAACTCAACAAGATTATCATGTTTCAGTCTTGAAACCATGGAAACCTAAAGTGTAAAGGGCAAGTATAATCAGATACAAGGATGGGGAAAGGAATTAACTTGTGGAAAAAAATAACCATTTAAAAAGATTATGCACACACCTGAGTCAGAAACTCAACATTCGACTCAGGCTCAGCCGAGATATCTAGCTTTTTAACGGCAACATCTTTTCCGTTGTTCAAGTTTGCAAAGTACACTCTACCGTAGGATCCCTCACCAATCAATGCTTTGGATCCAAAGTTGTCAGTTTTTTCTTTCAGCTCATCCAAGGACAGTGCAGGAACTTCAATAGTCGGCACTGCCTTCTGAACCTCAGCTTTCAAAGGAGCTGTTGACTTTGACCCTTTTTGATACGCTAATATGCACATGCAGGAGAAAAAAGAATCAGATGAATTGAAGACAAACAAATGATCTGTCAAAAGCACAAGTATAGCAGGGTAACCCAAAAGAATGCCAAAATAGAAAATAAGTCACTAGAAGATAGCAAATCAAAAGCGTGCACGAATACGTTATACATACTTAATTGCACCGTTTGGTAAGGAGACTAACTCATAATTCCTTTATCCTTCCCCTCTCTTCATTTGTGTCGCACCAACACATCTGTCACTCTTTCTCTAAACCATTTCTCTGTTAGAAGAAAAAAAATCAAATAACCAAAAGATGTCTACTCTCAGTCCCTTCATCTGACTCACTCACCCTCTTCCTCCCATTTCTATGTTCAGTTGTGTAGGACAATTGAAAGAGCTAACAATATCAAAATGCATTTTTGAAACAGCTTTAACCTAGCTTACCTAACAAACAAATTACATGTGTATGAGGACTGCAAAAACAAACAATCCTAAAGAACAGCAAGAAGCTCAATTACACGACACAGAGACACCAAATACTGCCGCATTATGCGACCATGCTATCATGAAAAATAGTTGCTGAAACTGCATAATCAATTCTCAAGATTTTGAAAGATAAACCATATTACAATAAGGTACTAATGCAAATGAATGGCCCAATGAAACATAAGTTTCAGCAATAGCAAAATTTAGCAGAAATGTTTCAGTCAACAAGATAGGAAGTCATGCACGTGTGAGGAAATACGGAGCTGCTTTTTCCCTGTAGAATCCTAAGTACTTCCAAGCTACAAGATATCCCTTTCAATCCTGCTGAGAGAGAGAGAGAGAGAGAGAGAGAGAGAGAGAGAGACGGTACTCCTAAGTGGCTTTCGAGACTTCTCTAAACAAGGGGATGTTGTATTCTTTCCAACTTTAAAACAAGCCTGTAGGGACCAGAAGGAAAACCATATGCCATTTGCAATAAAAGTTAACACGCATTAAAAATAAAAACCCAATTGCATTAACTTTTGAGCTCCACACCTTGACGCCATAATTATATACTTAGGCACAATAATAAACCATTGATTAAAATATCTGCCTTTACAGCACAATTCATAGTCCTTTTTTGACATCCCTGACTTTTAATCAGATGACTAATAACATACAAGCGTTCGTCCAGCGCAAACACGCGATAATTTGTGCATTTAACAAAGAATATCGAAGTTGTGCATATAAAATGTTTAGCAGTTTTTTAAAACTAGAAGACCTATAAAGGTGAATATCAAACACAATTTCCTCGAGAAAGAAGAGAATCTATTAAAAAGGAAGGTTGAAATCAATATATGTGTGTATGTTGACCACAATAACCTTGCAGAAAAAAAAGAAATTTAATTAAAAAAGAAGGTTGTAGGAAGAAGAGGTGAAAAAAAATGGGAGACTTAATTTTTCTATCTTTCCGGGAAAAAAAAAGAGAGTGCCACAAGGCCTACAAGTGCGTAGTATATAGTATACATATAAATTTCTTAATCGTTTCATGAGCTTATTTTGAGATTTTCTCCACCAATCAAAAATCAAGTAGTTCATCCAGACAAAGCTTTCCAAACTATCAAGAGAAAATTATAATAGAAAAACAGATGAATTTTTAAGACGTCGGGAATAGGGATAATGGACCAATAATATGTAATGGAGCTAGTACATTGCAATTCCTATAGCTGCTAGATAGGAAGACACATAGAGGTTAACTGCATATTGGAAGCAGAAGCCAAAGGGAACAGATATCCATCAATGACCTTATAGACAACCATGCTCCCATCACCCGACATTTTATGGGATACCTTTCCTGTTAACAATCCTATCATGCAACCGTACATCTTAAAATGAAATTGAATTCATAAAAGAGAACACCGTTATTAGTATCACATTCATCAAAACAAGGACAAGTCTCCATAATCATTAAATCCACCAAGGAAAACGAGCTTTATCCATCATACTCTGCATGGATGACATTAAAACTCCTATCATCATTGACAATATCAAACAAGAAGGGTAGTAAAGCTACGTTACCATCAGCATGGTTCCTCTGGTTTTTGTAAGGCTCGTTGTCCGTTGATGGGTACGTCTCTTCTACTTGACAAGTACAACACAACCACCTACGCATCCTTGCTTTCTTTCTCAAATAAAAATCGTCCTCCGCACTTGTCCTCTGCAAACGTACAAAGTAACCAGGAGGTGGTTCATGTGCCTGCATAACACGAACCAAAAAAGTGAAATTCAAAATAGTGCAGCCTACAGCATCCAGTATCCACACAATTATAGCCCCAAACATGATGGCCTGATATATTTCAACAATCACTTCATTTGCAGAATAGATATTCTCAAAGAAAAAGTTTTCATACTCGTTTACTTACTTCAAGAAGTAATTAAAAAGCCAAATTGCAATAGCAGTCTTGCACATTTGCTAAACCCAGAGCACATAACTTTTGAAAGTGTTTCTCTGTTTCTTTAAAAACCCAATGATCCACATTATTTATCTGATTTTTATCCAGGTATTTTTAACCCACCGCCCTTTGTAATTGCTCCTTCGTGAAGCTTGACAAGCACTTTAACTTGAAGAAAGCAAGTTCCTAAGAGAGAGGTTATAAAAAAGTAATAAATACAACATAAATGCATTTGCCAAACAATAAATATACTATAACATAAGGTGTCTGCCTACGGCTACGGGTATATGATAGGTCAATGCACGTGTGCATGAGGAGTTTAAAACATTCCCAGAGAAATATCAACCCAAAAAATGAGAAGAAACCTAGCAAATCAAAGGAAAATGTTGAAAATAACATGTTTACCCCTCATCTAAAGTAAATGTTACGTGACATTTCCTAGAAATAGGCAAAAATCTTGATTAGGATTCGTTGATTTTATTTCATACATCAGTGTGATACGTCACAGTCTAACGAAAGTTCAACAAATGAAGCTAATTCACAACTGCAAAAGAATAACCAAGGACGGATCCACATTTCAATTTGGTGGGAAAAACCCTTATGATTTCACAAACAAAGAAAAGGGAGAGCCATCAACTCCTTTGCTATCACCATGACCTAGTGTAATACGTCGTTGTCGTATTCAAACGAAAGTTCAAGAATGAAAGTAATTCACAACTGCATAAGGACAACCAGCGACGGATCCACATTTCAATTTGTTGGGAAAAATCCTTATGATTTTCACGATTATCTTACAAATCAAAGGTATATTCAGGTTCTGGTGGTGCGGTCATCACCCCGCCCCTTTGGTTTGAGTGATGTCATGAGAAAGGACAGGTTTAAGGTTTCTCACCAAATCTTTCTGGTGAGAAATAGTAAGAAACAAAAATAGCCATCAAATTTATACACATTTCTCATTATTTGTCGCTTATATATCCCAACAAGGGGTAAGATTCTCCATTTTCCATCCTTCTCTTTTCTCGCCAAACCCCTCAATCCAAACAGTTGAAAATTTTAAGCAAATCACGAAGAAAGAATAGGGACAGCAATATCAATGCTCAAGGCTATCTTACAAATCATTGGTAAATTTAAGATTTAGTTGAAGAATTAAAGCAAATAATGAAGAAAATAAAGGGAGAGCCATAAATTCTCACCACCAGACCCCGTCGAAGATATTTGTCATCCATCAGAAAACAGACAACAGACAACAGATTCAAGTTCTCAGAACAACCAACGCATATAAAATAAATCTAGAACAAAAAAAACCACGCCCTAAATCTCTCTACACGGTTAAATGAAAAGGGAACAACAATAAAACGAGGAAATTCACCGCGAAAATCACGGTGAAAAATGAGATGATCCGCAAATTGTGAGAGCGATCGATTGACTACATATAACTGACAAACAGAATGTCTAAACCGAACGGGTCAAAGAAATGATTGACAGAAACATATAGTAACAGATCAACAACCGAAATTGAAGGATTACCTGCTCTTCCTCTCCCTCCTATTTTTAGGGTTTCAAAAAGTGGGAATTTTACGTGTTGGGAGAGTGAGAGAATTGCGAGCGCGATTGACTAGATACAACTGGAAAACAGAATTTCTAAACCGAACAGGTCAAAAAATGACGGATTGTAATATAATAGCAACAGATCAACAAGCGAAAATGAAGGATTACTACCTGCTGTTTCTTCTCTCTCTCTCTCTAACTTTTTCTGTGTCTTCTATTTCTAGGGTTTGGAAAGTGGAAATGGAAGGGTTGGGAGTGAGTGAGAGGATCGGAAATGGACAGGTAAGCGAACAGGGAGACAACGGTCGAGAGAGAGTTGGTTTTTATAATTAAGAATTGGAAGAGGAGAGAGTTTTCGATCGGGAATGAAGGATCTCTGCCTTTGGATGTAAGTTTGAGAGAGAGAGAGAGAGAGGGGGACGGTGGGAAAGTTGAGGTGGAGGGGAGAGAGGGAGGAGGTGGCTTTGGAGGTTTCTTTTTGTTTGGGCGACAGACACGTTTTCCCAAAAAAATGTTCCCCGCATCCATTTGTACAACTTT
Source organism: Gaultheria prostrata (assembly GCA_036023075.1). NCBI lineage: Eukaryota > Viridiplantae > Streptophyta > Magnoliopsida > Ericales > Ericaceae > Gaultheria > Gaultheria prostrata. The sequence goes on from JAXBDA010007643.1 coordinate 14,407, forward strand.
TTACGCGCCCACACTCACGTCTGCGTGGACTCTACACGTATTCATATTTAGTGTGCGGAGCCCATATACAAATGAGTGCGGGCGTGTAAAATGGGTGTAACCGTGTAAAGTAGGTGGTAATTCTATTATTTTTGCTATTTTAGGATGGCAATGGGGAATGCGGGTTATGTGTCGGATCCAGGATCTATTAATGATCTGAATGTGCACCACAGGATGGTTCAAAATATTTTTGGACCGTTTGAATTATTCAAAATATTTTTTGGACGGTTCACATATACACTACAAGTGCATTACAAGATTCCCGAATTCGGTTATGTCACTGTAAAAATACTCTCGCTCATGCCCCCGGCCTGAATCCCGGTCGAGTGATACATGGGTATCCTTATTCCCTCACAACCAGGTAGGGATGGCAGGGGGGCGGGTTGAGGCGGGTCTTGATGATCCCGGCCCCAACCCTAAAATTTTCGAACGACCCCTAACCCGACTGGGTAATTTATGGGTACCTCCACCTCCGCCCCTATCGGATATCGGGTTTATCTGTCCCGCCCATATTTTTTTCACATATTAAGAAAGTATATTTTAGACTCAATAAATATACTCAATATTAGTGAGCAAAAATGATAAAAGTTCACAAAATATCTATTACAACTTAACCAAAATCTACTGTCTAATGTTGTATTTTAGTTGTAAAAATAAAATTATAAGAATACAAATAAGATTGGCGAGAAAATATAATGTCATGTATATATATGTCGGGGCGGGTATATCGAGGCAGGGTGACCATACCCCTGCCCCTACCCTAACCCTGACGAGTTTTTAAAAATCACCCTCTGCCCCTACCCGTTACCAAAAAAAAAAGAAGAAAAACCCTACCCTATCGGGACGGGATAGGGCGGGTTCGGGGCGGGGCAAGTTGAATTGACATCCCTACAACCAGGGGCATGTTTATGCCCATATCCTGACCATCTAATAATGGGTATTCCTATTCCCTCACTACTAGGCGGACGGTTTTACTCCTTTCCATGCCCGTAAATTAAGAAAAATTTGAGAAGATTGTTTGATTTACTCTCTTTAATATTGGTTTTTCGTAGAGAGAGTATCTCTAGTTCAAATTTGTTTGTGATTAAATTTGAGAAGATTGTTTAATTTACTTTCTTTAATATTGGTTTTTCGTAGAGAGAGTATCTCGTGATAAAATTTGAGAAGATTGTTTAATTTACTCTCTTTAATATTAGTTTTTCGTAGAGAGAGTATCTCTAGTTCAAACTTGTTCGTGATTGTTCTTTTTACACATTCTTCTTTTTCATCACGTTTCCTTGCATCAATTGGTACTAGAGTTTACGCTCCATTCCCGGTCATGGCGCGACAAAGAATTTGCTTGGGTCGTTATGTTGTTGCCGAAGATGCATATAAATGAAGTAAAGCTGCACAAATGGAGCAGATATTTCAACGACTCGAGGACAAGATGTTGGTGGTGGCCTAACGGGTTGGTGCCTGGAACGTTGTTAATCTTCTTCGAAACCAATAGATCGAGGATACATTTGAAGTGTTGGTTAAGATAACCGCTTTGATTGTTAACTACCCACTGAACCCATGCCCCTTGGAGGAGGAGGCTAAGGTTGAGTGGCCATTTTACATCGAAATTATTCCATATCCAGCGGTGGATTGTAGTAAGCCACCAATTTTCGGCGAAGAATCATTCATTGACGTGGACGATTGTTTTTTTACTACCGAAAAAGAGAATGGTTTTACAGATGGATTATAGTTGAAGTGGATAAATAAAAAGAATTTGGAGTCCAATTAACTAGACAATAAAACGCAAAGATCTAAGGAATTGAATCTGTACGTGGTGGTGACGTGGTGTCAGCTAACGCTAGGTGCATGGAATGTGTTCATGGCATTAACGGCAATATTAGTGAAAATGTTATTGTCACAATTAGATGAGGTTGAAGCATTTCGGACTAATAATTTTGTGGATCATTTTTGAGAATTTATTGAAGACTCAAGAAGTAAGAGATTGTAGAACTCGTTTCTAAAGCATGGAATTTTCCCTTTAGTTATGTGGAATTTTCAATGAAATTAAAGTTCAAGAAAATCAATTTGAAGTATAAGATTGATGTGGACAAGTTTCGGCGAACTCAATTATAAACTCGATAACGAGTTTCTTCAAGGCGGAGAGAATAATGCATATTAGATTCTAGAAACAATAGTAGTTTATTAATATAGTAGGAATTTTTATCATAAATACCTCGAATATTAGGTTTTCTTTATGAGAATTGATAATAGCACTCCAAAAATTGATGGAGGGGCTCCAAGTTACAGTAGTTTTCCAAAACTACCCTTTTGCAAGTTTCATAATTTACTTGAGGCACTCCAAAAAAATTTACTCTTCTCCTTTTCCTCCTCTGTTAACGAGGAGTTTTTCAATGCCGCGCGGGCACCATCCTACGTGGTGCCTGAGCACACATGTCGGCCATCCAAAATACTTTTGGACAGCCTGGATTAAGAGAGAGAGAGGAGACAAAAAGAGGAAAGAGAGAGAGGAGAGAGAGTGAGATAGATCTGGGCCGTCCAAAATACTTTTGGCTTGTTGAGC
>JAXBDA010007644.1:0-16995 GCA_036023075.1 Gaultheria prostrata
ACCTTCTTGTTTCATCGTCTCTTCTCTCCTCTCTTCTCTCTCTCTCTCTCTCTCTCTCTCTCTCTCTCTATGTCGGCGTGTAAAATGGCTGGGATGGGATGAAAAATCCCTAAGTGTCCCCTTATATACCAAAGGGCATTTAAGTCTTTTCAATGTCATCTAACGGAGAAATTTAATCCCGTCTAAGGGTTTTTGGCGGGGAGGGGGTGATTGGGTATTGTCAGCTAAAGGAGGGGAGGTGAGTGTCATTTTAGAAACCTAAGGGGAGGTATGTGTTGGTGTCAGAAACCTCAGGGGAGGTTACTGATAATTACCCTATAAAATAAAAACTTTTCCTCCAAGAATTAGAACACCACTTCAAAAAGTAAAATTGCACAAACACCACAACAACAAACAAGTACTGTACCAGAACTCAATCTCTCATCATAATCACAGATCGAAACCCTCAAACAACGACGAAGACGATCATGTCTCGTAAACCGTACCTCATCCTCATCGTCTTCTCCTTCCTCAACTTCTTCTTCACCCTAACTTCATCCACAAAACCCCACCTCATCAACTTCCGCTACCCCAACCTCTACCCCGAATCCCTCTCCTACGACCCCACCCACCAACACTTCGTCGTCGGACTCGGATCCCACCGCCACCGCACCCTCCTCTCCATCTCCGACGCCTCCGTCGTCTCCACCCTCATCTCCGATCCCGACCTCCCTCCCAACTCCACCATCCTTGGCGTCCTAATCGACCACCACACCCGCCGCCTCCTCGCCGTCGTCAACTCCCCTCCCCCCTCCTCCTCCTGCAACGCCCTCGCTGCCTACGACCTCCGTTCCCCTCTCCACCCTCGCCTCTTCCTAACCCCTCTCCACAACCCAACCTCCACCTCCACCCCTCCTCCCAACGCAAACGACGTCGCCGTTGACTTCTCCGGCAACGCCTACGTCACCAACTCCGCCAATAACCTCATCTGGAAAATCACCCCCGACGGCACCCCCTCCGTCTTCTCCACATCTCCAGCTTTCACATCCCACCCCGTCGAAACCGACAAGATCTACAGCTTCTGCGGCCTAAACGGCATCGTTTACAACGGCAAGGGTTACCTCCTCGTGGTCCAATCAAACACGGGTAAAATGTTCAAGGTCGACGAACAAGACGGAACCGCACGGACCGTCTTGTTGAACAAGGACTTAACGGCGGCAGACGGGATCGCCGTCAGGAGTGACGGGGTTGTCGTGGTGGTGTCTCACCAGAAGGCGTATTTTATCAAGAGTGACAGTAGTTGGTCGGACGGGGTGGTGTTTGACGAAACTGCCCTTGAGGCGGAGGGGTTTGCGAGCTCGGTGGCTGTGGGTGGGGGAGACAGGGTGTACGTGTTGTATGGGTATGTGGATGAGGGTATTTTGGGAAATGGGGAGAGGAACGAGTTTCGGATAGTTGAGATTGAGTCGGAGAAGGAGAAGAAGGAAGACTCTGTTTGGATATACGTTATGGTTGGGTTGGGTTTTGCTTATTTTTGCTTTTGGAGATTTCAGATGCGCCAGCTTGCCATAAACATGAACAAAAAGACTTCTTGATTTTTGTCTTTTGTTTTTATTTTCTGGGTAATAAGGCTTTTCCCATGTAATATTTACTGTTTCGCACAGAATTTAATTTTGTAATAGTATGTTTTTGTTAGGGTATCCTAGACCATACTAGGAGCTCAGCGCAGTGTAGTGGCACGGAAGCGGGTGTGATTGGTATTATAACGGAGTATTGTGTTTCCAAGCATTATTGTTTCATTTTCCTTATCCGTCTTATCATGTTATGTTTCAGCTAAATAAACACCTGCGGTGTTTATCAAATAGGAAACACCATATTCGGATAGGAGCTCGATCTAGCCACGGCCAAGGCCACCCGGGACAACCTCGAAAGTGTAAGCAGAGGTCAGATTCTCACTCCATCCCCAAACTGGCATTTTCCTGGGACACGGTCTTTTAGTGAGGCCTAAGGAGTGAACTCCAACCTGCACTCCAGATTCTGCAGATAAGCCTTACTGAAAGGAGGAAAACAGCAACACAAAATATGACCCACTGTGCTTTCACAATTAAGTAATTAACCATTTGCTGCAACTGAGAGTTTCTACAATGTTCCTTTCAAGAGCTATCATGCTCCTATAGCTGCCATTACTCACTAGTATTTTGCCATACCAAGCTTAATACGCTGCTAACACTAATTGTTGGAAAGATGGAGTAAATAACAGATTTAACGATTCCATTTATTGTAAGGGTTTGCCATCATAAAACACCTTCGTAAGTGTATGACAGTGGCAAACAATGGATAGTGAAGATTTTATTTCCATAACTTACACTAGCTATACCCCTCTTTTGTATTGCACTCGAAGACATTAGTTTGTGAAGAGCCACCAGAGATGTGTGCGTCTCTAACACTTGTTTGAGGCGTGCGTCTCTAATACTTGTTTGCACAGAATCAAATCGGCAACTCACATGATCAGGAGGTAACACCAACAGCTAAACTACTAGTTCCTGAAGCATTGCCAATACCGACACTTTCTGTGTCCCTCCTCACCATCCCAGTGATGCTTCTTCCAGCTTCCCCTCAAATCTCTGCCCTACCAAAACCTTGTTACTACTCCCTGATACTCTATGTTTCCGGGAACTTGCACCACTTCCGTCGGAGTTCTTTTTCCTGCCTGCTACCTCCATATATATTTCCTCTTGTCGATGAGTCTCAGAAGTTGCATTGGTTTCAGAGGTAACTGATTTTAGACTGCAGTTGGTATCTACAGAAACTTGAGGTGGATCACTTGCGTTGGCACATTCACTCTTGAAATGGGATTGGTGATTATCTGCTTTTCCATGAGATGGAAATCTTCCAGCATCTCGACATCCTTGAGCTGACTTACTACTGAGTTTATTTGATTTAGTGTTACTTGATACCACCTGAGAGAGAAATAGATGAACGTACGGTTGACGCTTGGCTAATGATGCAAGAACAGAGAAGAACGTACATGGACACAACCTCATAATGCAAATGATAATACAAACTAATATCCACCAGAATTTTTGTCTCTCTCCACATGATAATTGAACCTTCAAAAAATACGTGATACAACTTACAGGCTTGTTTCTTTACCTTGTGTTTATGTGAATCACGCTGCACAGCTTCATGATAGAAAGAAGGCATGGGCGTTGCTCTGAAATTTAGGCTTTTCCGTAGTTCTTTAATCTCAGCTTCCTTTTCCTGGAGTTACAGTATTTATCCACCAAAGCATCTTCATATTGTTATTACAGCAAACAGCCAGGTGGTCATATCTATCGCCTATCATAGGAACAAGAAACTATTCGAATTGCTGTAATTTGCACCAATATGGATAACAACACAACACAGTTTGGTTGCATCTCCTGGTAAAGAAGCTAGTCTTAAAAGTATTTAAGGAAAAATATCCTAGCTGATGCATCTTAGTAATTTGACATTGATTCAAAATGAGTTTATTCAGAGAATCAGAGGAACTTTATTGAATTTAACGTAGTCACACTTGTGAAAACTTACGAATCACTAACGAAACGTGTGTCGAAAAGAATTTATTTGCTTGGATTTGATTTCTCAGCTTCTTTGCATGCATTTTTTTCTCCTAACTTCGTGGAAATGGTATTAAATGAGGAGGAACCAAATACAAAAGAAGCTACATAGATGTGACTTCTGTTATTTCCAATAGCTGAAATAAAATTAACATGCTTCCTTGCCTCTTTCTGCCTTTCCGCTCGTTGATCTCTTTCCAGATTGAACACTGCAGAGCTCTGTTTCATGCGTGGTTTAGCTGAATTCTCAGTATGCGCGGGCCTGCATAAAAGTAACTGTGCTTTAGACCTCCGACCTCAGAATGTAGAGCCAAAACATCTAGGTATTGAAGCTTTCATATGGCGTTGCTCAGAAACCTGTTTGTTGTTTGCCATGCTTTAGGAAGAACCTTGTGGGACCCTGCAGGCTTAGGCTCAGCAATCCTTTTGCTGTTTAAACCGTTTTCGCTGTTAGTAGAGAAGCATCTTTCAGTTCCGTAATAAGAAGATAAATTATTATTGTTATTATTATTTTTGCCTAGGGCTGTTTCTGGATCTTGGACTTGGGTAATCATTTGTAAAAGGAACAGAAAGAGGTAAGGGACTTTGTAGCCTCATTTGGTCTCATTTTTGCGCTTGCTTTTCTTTTCCCTTCAAAAATCCCTCCGTGAATCCAAGATCCAAACACTACCTTAGCAGTTAGCATTCAACGTGATGAAATCTTCATTAAAAGGGGTCAAGCAAGTAGTCAAGAATTTGTAAAGCAATAACTACCTTTTGTTAGCATGAACCACTTTTAGCTTCGAACTTGTAGATTCCTGTGAAAACTGGCAGCTAGTAAGGAGGTGCAGAGAAAATTCATAAAAATAGAATTAAGTGATAGAAATGCCTTTAGAGTTAAGACCATCAACTGGGATTTTCGATCATCTTTATAGGAGTCTAACCACTATTTCAGTATTCCAAAGGTACATTATGATTAAGCACTACTTGCCTCTGTTTTTGAAGTCCTGTGCAGAGACTGTGTGGTCGGGGTAGCTGTTTGGGGGGGTTGCTTTTCTGATTTTGTAGTCCGCAAAGTTTCTTTTTCTATTCTAGTAGGTTTCTTTACATTGACTTTACAAAGCTCAGTTGAAACGTTTCTCTGAACTTGAGTGGCGTTGCCAAGAGACTTTGATTTGGCCTTTGCAGTTTTGCTTCCCAATTGTGACCCTGCCTACAGCCGGGACATGAAGCAGCATAAGCCATAAGAAAATGGAAGAGAGAAGATCTATTATGCTTCACGAAAAAGAAACAGTAGATAATACCCACTATTTTAATACAAACAAGCAAAACCACAAAACCATTTTTTTCAATTTTTGGTCCACCGCAATTTATTCTTGGAGATTTATACCTCGGCACAGCTGCTTTGACAATCAAATAAGTACAGGAAAAAAGATGTGCATATGCATGCTAAAAACACAAACCTTGAGGGAAGACTCTGGTTGGGGTTCCAAACTAGCTGTATCAAGTATCTCGGTGGTGTGAATATCAGTGGACAGATGTATAGCTCTACATGACAAATCTACATTCCCAGTTTCCTCATGAAACTCCTCTCTTACTTCTCTTCCTGGTTCAGCGTCAATAACAGAGAAGCTTTTAGTTTCAATTTTAGGTGCTTCCTCATGGTTGACATGTTCACAGCAACTTTGCAAACAAACACTCGTATCATTGACAGTGGATTCAAACGCAGGTTCAATTTGTGATGTTCCCAAGTCTTCCCTATCATATTCCGTCACTCCACTTTCTCCACCACATTCTGAACCATCTGAACTCTTGTTAAATTGTATAATATGGTTACTCTCATCATTTTTCTCAAATTCCTCGCTGTTACCCATGTTTTCTGACACATCATTTTCACTAGGTTGATAATCTGTACCATTTTGGCACTCAGATGAACTTTGGCTTAGAAGGGCTTTCCTTCTGAAGTGAGCTTCAAAATAGGCCTTCTTCTCAGTAACTGAACCTGGTTTCGAATATTTCTCCACCTCTTCAAGGTACCGGTTGTGCGAGAAGGATGACCTCCTTTCCCAAGATAAGGACTCGGCTTCAAACCTTCCAAATGAGATTGAGCCAGAGTGTAGAGAATCTTCCTGAGCATTGTTTGCAAAGGAGGCAATTAGATCACACCCAAAAAATTATGTTAATAGCAGACAAGTATAATAGTTTATTTGTTTGTCCTACAAACGAGCAGTGGTGCAAAATGGATGAAGAAAATTAGCAAAAATAGTACACTATTCATTTTGTTATGAGTCACAACTCACAACTTAGACATTCTAGTTTACTAGCAAGAAGAGAAGTTTCAAAACTCCCAACAATCTAATATACATTTTCTCATGTCGAGCCTATAGAAACAAGTAGTTGCACAGGGATAATGGTACCGAAATGACAAGCAGTTGCCACAAACAAAATCCAGAAATGTAATGAATCATTTATTTTCCTAATATTATGAGTTTTTCTTCATGAACGCAACCCCTGACATATATATTTCCAACCTGGCTGGTGCTGCTGGTCATACACTCCGGTCCAATTCAATGTGGGAAATCAAACAAGGAGATAAGTTACTTGCAGGACATATCTATACTGAATAAGGCCATCTAAAATATTTTGTTGCTGTTCTTTTCTCATTGGCTACATTACCTTTCAATACGGTAAGCTATGTAGCACCGACACTCCTAGAGGCTGGAGTGTCCCTCTATCGGGCACAGAGGCACGCTGGGGACACGGCGCCGCAATACGTGTCCCATAAAATTAATTAATTTTTTTAGGGGGGCACCGCATGGACATGCGAGGGACACGACGGGGACATGCGAGGGACATGTTTAGGGACACGACAGGGGTTAAATATACAATTTTTAAATTTTTTTTGAGGTGTAAATGTGTGTTAATTCAGATATTTGGGGTTAAAAGTATAATATGATGTATATAAGATGCTTGTTTATATATATTGAAGCTTCATGTTTATACATACAATTATATTTCCATTTGTATAAAATCAATATTATTACTAATTTTATTTATTTTGGGGGTGTCCCCTACCGTATCCGTGTCCCCCTTTATTAGAAATCCCACGTCCCATGTCTGTGTCCGTGTCCATTTCCGTGCTACATAGACGGTAAGCAAACTATGCCGTACTTAAATATTCCAAAGCAGAATAAAAAAGTATAGATAGATCTAAGCTATATGGAAAGATGATTGTTAAAAAATAGCAAATAGTGAAAATGGAGTACAGGAATCCGTCTCGTTTCCTTTGATGCTTATCAATATCTATCACACATCCATACCATTAAGTGAACTAACTTGAACAGCCATCCTCATCACTTATAAGAAACTCTTTTGATAAGCATTACCACAAGAAGCTCCTTAACTAGAAACTATTCCAATCTCACTCAGCTTAGTTAACTACTCTCTCCGTCCCATTTTAAGTGGCCACTATTCCATTTTGGGTTGTCTCAAAATAAGTGTCCACTTTGTAAAATTAGTGGGTAAAAGGTGGCACATTTTCTATTTTGCCCCTAAAAGTAGATTTCATTTTGAAAAGTTGATGAGTAAAAGAGTAATGATGATGTCTCCATTGAGGGTAAGAGTTGAAAGTACTATTTTGCATGTGTACTTATGTTGACTCCTAAAAATGCATGATTGTCAAACTTGGATATTTAAAATGGGACGGAGGGAGTAACTCTGATCTTAACTCACTTGTAACCATTCTCCAAAGCCTTGTTCTGCTTAACAGACTACAAATCCATAACCATAGTATGGAACAGAAGTACAGAAAAAATTGTTATTGTAGTTAAAAGTGAACTCCCTACTCAACCCCAGCAACAGTCAACTACAATTCATTCTAATGTTAAGCAAACGATAATCCAACTCTTGATAGGTTTTGGGAAGGCTGATTCAGTTTGGTTCGTCTTTCGCTGATTCTTTGAGATTCGATCTAGACAAGGGTATTATAATAGTTGGTCATGCAGACCAAAGGATATAAATGCTTTTTATGCGCAACCAATTTACCTTGTACTCTTTTCTTGGTTCGGTACATAGTAGAAATTAGTATGAGCCGTGGATGTACTCAACTACATGGTTGGGGAACCACGCAAAATCTCTTTTGTCTTGCTTTCTTCCATTAACTTCTTGCTTGATCGTTCTTCGCTCCCTGTGTGCTTGTTAGTTTGTTCAATTTCGCAAATTTGGGATGTTATTTCAAATATTTTGCTAGAGGTCTGAAATTGCCTTAAAGATATTAATTTAAGCCCTTGCAAATCAATTTTCAAGGAGAGTTCTACTAAAGTATATATACGTGGGAAAATTCACAAGCATACGCCAGTACAGTTGGTTTAAGAAATACAAGTAACTTGAAAAAAAAAAAGAAGGAAAAAAAGCAGTAGTGAGAGTTACAAAATGCAGCAGATCATTCAACACTTGAAAAGCCACAGTAATTAAAGGTTCGTAATAAAATTCCATGAAAACAAATGGTTTTTTTACCCGAAATTCAAGGGCAACAGGTTCTTGAATTTTGCCAGCCATTACCATCCAACTCAAGCATTAACCCCACATTCTTCAATTATTATCTGCAAAAAATCAAACATACTCCAAATTTTCACCAAATTGTAATTCCGGTCAGTAATTGAAAACACAAAACAAATCAAAGAAAAAGCCTCCGAGCCAATCAGCACATTGGATAACTCCATCAGCGATACATATATATAGGGAGCGAGTGAGAGTACTGTGTTTGATACTTTTGAAGAATAGAGAGAAAGCTACAAGATCTAATGCGAAATTGAACCAGAATGGGAAGGTATCTGAAGCAAGCGTGAAGTAGCGGAGACTCCAAAACTAATGTGTGTGTGTGTGTGTGTGTGTGAGAGAGAGAGAGAGAGAGAGAGAGAGAGAGAGAGGATGTTGTTTATGCTCTGCTTTGCTTTAAAACGGGTTTACCAACCGTCACCGTGTGTCGCTGATCAAAAATTTTACAAAAACGTTATAAAGTTTTCCCAGAAAAAATTTAAGAAAAAAAAACTCACGTGAATTTGAACTGTTAAGTTCTCTTTTCTAAGCTTTTTCGGAATTTTTTTTCAATTTTCAGGATCATGTTCCCCTCGATCTTGTTCCCCGTCGAAACTTTGTTGACCAGCTGTTGGATCTCAGGCATCTGTAGGATCAACGGCTCAGGATTTTAGGTGAGAACGGTGGATTTGGAACGGTTGCAAAATCGACCACAAAAGAATCGTGAGCGTCTGATTTGTGCATTCATGTTTTTTATTCCACCAGGAAAATTGGCCCAAACTCCAAAGTTCAGGAGAAAGTCTACATACCCAGAAAAAGGTATTCAGAATTTACCAAGAATGTGTAAATCAATGGCTCAGATTTACTTCAAGTGAATCTGGGCCATTGATTTTCAAATTCTTGATAAATTCTGAATATATTTTCTGTGTTTATAGCAGTGCTGAAGTTCGGGACAAGCGAGAAGGGAAAAACATCCTTTTACATGAAACATTGTCACATGATGTGCAGAGAGTTTTTTCTGCAATTTTAACCTATCTTCCTTCTCAGGGCAAGTGCACGAGACAATGTCTGTATACCCGACACAATTTTTGGGAAGCATCCAACCAGCCACCGCCGTGTGTGGTGTGAAGAGCCACCGTCCTTGTACGGCTGCGCACGAGCCTCACGGCCGCAATTTAGATCTAGGCAGCACACATACATGCACTTATATGATCTCAACCACTTAAGCTTGTGGTCAGTATCAATCAGCCCACCGCCTCAACAATTTCATTTTAAATTTCCGATCAAAACATCCCGGCAAAGAATACGGTGACTCTAATTGGGCAATTTTACATCTGTTTATTTTTATTTTATTTTTATGATCTTAGCCGTGGGCTGGGCAGCTCCACCGTCTCTAGTTCGTTTGGAGTGGTTCAAGCGATACCTCAGAGTTCAAAAAATGCGCTACATTTTTTATTTTATTGTGTACATAATAATGTAATTTTTCATTAGTATCGTCGGTAATGTAATCAAAGTAAATGAAAATTTACTTAAAATTGGTGAGAAAATAGTAACTCAACAAAACAAAATAAACTAGGCCCAATAAATTTTTAACCAATAAATATGCTTATGTTATTTAGAGTTTTGTATACAAACATTTTCTTTACCGTTTTTGTCACCGCTGAATTAAAGTCTCGGAGCCGTCCCTAATCTCATTGGATCATGATTATTGTTTTACAGTGCTTACAGTCCCAAATCATACAATATTGAAAATCAATAAATCATGTTCACGATATGAAATAACCCCCTACTTTCTCTAATTTTTCCATTTTGAAGGACATGGGAAAATACCAATCGCATGTTCATATATTGTACCAATCGCATGTTCATTTATTGATTATCCAATTTTACTGTATTGAATCGAATCATCAGGTATCATAAGTTAATAAACCATGTTTATTGTGTGCAATAACCCTAAAAATTATAAATCAATTAAATATGGTAAACTATATAGCATCTTTCACTGTATGCAACAACAAAAAATTTGAAGGACATGGGATCATGGTTATTTCACTGTATGAAATAACTATATTTTTTTCCATTTTGGTTCCACCATCAATAAACAAACAACTACTATAAACAGATGTTCAAACAAACTAAAAACTGTATAATCGAGCCATTTTCGAATTGGCAAGATCAATCTGTTAATACTGAATCGGATGAAGTCATATCCAATACACCATCAAAACCAAAACCAAGATACTGCCGATAAAATAAAAAAGAAGAAGCAATGCACCATGAAAAACCAAAACAAATCTTTACGCAATGGTTCTACCATGAACCAACATGCGTGGCTCTATTTTTTGACGATGCTTCCACGTTCCTCTTGATTCTCACTGTCGTCCCCTTAGCCGTTTGAACAATCACCGCGATCTTCCTTCGTGAAAATCCCGCTACCCACCACCGCCATCGAGGGGAGAGAAGAAGTCAATAACAACAACGTGTCACTAAATATGTGTTGCTAAAAAGCATTCAATGACAGCTTTATGTATAAACTCTCACTAATTACAAGATTAGTGACAGATCACTAAAAAGTTGTCAATAAATTCTTTAACAACATACTGTCAGTGACAAACTAGTGATAAAATTATTGTCACTAAAGATCAATTTTTTTTGTAGTCACCAACGCCCTCGCCGTTAACCTCATGATTTTTGGAGTTAGTTTCAAATCTAGGGTGACGGTGGCTAGGGTTTTCATGAAAACTTGAGAGAGAGAGGAGATTGAAAAAACTGGTCCTATGATTTAGGATCTCCATCCAGAGAAAGAGCAATAATGATACATACACACACTTTCAACCACACACAACCACACACCCTCTCACATGTGGTGGGGCCCACTGTGGGTCCCACATGGGGTGGGCCCCACCACATATGAGAGGGTGTGTGGTTGAAAGTGTATGTATGTATCATTATTGGAGAAAGAGATAGAAGAGAGTGAATCAAAAACACGGGTTAGTTAAAAGAGTTTTAAGAGAAAATTAAAAATATAATGGGGTATTTAACCAATATCGGGATGAAAAATATAAGTACTCAAACCCACTAAGATTGAGAATTTATATAAGTAGGATCTCCAAATAGGAAACCTATTTAAATTTCTCTTGTAGGATAATCAAGTTATACCATGAAATTAACTACTACTATAATTTAGACTGGTCGATTCCCTAGCCTATCCCCATGTGGTATCACATATATATATATATATATATATATATATATATATATACTAGATAGAGTCCAAGATCTAGTCCACAGGGTTTGGTGAGAGAGTCATGTCAATTGAAGATACATTTCAACGAAATAGAATCAATGATTAAAGCTGATGTATAGAGTCTATAGGTGGGTTCAGGTAATTTTAAAAATGAATGGCAAGGTGGAAGTGGGCTCTATAAATTTTCTGAAGATCACATATTCGTCGAGTGTGGATATGGATGAGGAGATGCATAGTAGTTCACATCAGGAAAATGTTTTCAGAACGGTTGTTTGTGACGTTGATTTCGCATGACCTCCATGTATTGGACGTTATAAATGACAGTTGTATTGAAATTGAAAATTTTCCAGTTAATTAGAGTATCTCTATCAGGCTCAGTAAATTTTTGATCAAATTTAATTTCAAAACACATTTTATTATGGGCACTGATTTTGGAGCTCCCTTTTTTTATGCAGACACTCTAAAATTTAATGAAGTTACAAAATTACCCTTTTCAAAATATAAAAATTAGTGGAAGCACTCCAATATATACCAAATTATCTCATCATTTACCGAAGCACTCCAAACGGAAAGTGAACCAAAATCTGTCTTTATTAACTGCAAACTCCAAACACCCTCAAAAAGTAAGGATTAACAAAGACATCAGTAGCAGTCCAAACCAGTTTCAAACAAGCAAAAATCAAGGGCGTAGCAGCAGGAGCTAGCCAAAATGAGACTAATGATAAAAAAACAACTAATGTTAAAAAATCAACAAAAGTTAAATAAGTGCTGATAAACTGATGTTAAATACCAGTTTCAAACAAAACAACTAATGATTCAAACTAATGTAAAGAAATAGGTCGGCTATATGTAAAGAAACTCAATTCATTGACACGAAAGAGATGATTTTCATGAAACATGTAAAGGAAATCGCAGAATGTAAGGAATGCATATTCACGTCACATGCAACAAAGATAGATATAATCTTTAACCTGATTGAACAGAATGCAAGCCAGAGGCGATGATCGGGAGCAGCTACTAGCGACGAAAGGTAACGGGGAGCAGCGCTTGATGGCTAGGGTTTGGGCGGGCGTCCGTTTTTCTTGTTTTGTTAACAGAAGAGGAGAGGAGAAGAGAAAGGGAAAAAGAGAAAGACAAAGAGAAAGGGAGAGGGAGAGGGAAACCCAAACCCTAACTAGAAACCATCAACCAGCCGCCACCAAACGCCACCCCTAGAGCAATCGTCCACCGCATTAGCCACCACCAGCCATACAGTCAGCGACGTGACCCAAAAGCGCACCAACTGCGAAGTCACCGCTTAGCCATTCGGCATAAACCGGTTACACCCAAGAGTGTAAAAACAAGTGGGATAATTTCTCCGTCTGAACACCAGCAACAAGAACTTCTACCTCAACCCCATCCATCGTGTCAATGAACAGCAACCACGACCATCCCGATCTCCGCTAGCGGGCTTCATCACCACTAACCCATCCATTCATCCAAGAACACCAAAATGCCGTTAGGCCCAAGGACCGGCCATGGTAGAAGAGCTGGAAAATCCTAGGAGATGGAGAAGGCAATATAAAGGTACTTTGGATATTGGCAAGCATTAATACTGTTATACCTTTTTTCTTTAATTTATCTATTGCTCAGTATACATTAACGAAATTAATTGGTTAACATCTACAGGAAAGTTCGATACGAGTTAGTAGGTTAACACTAAAAGGAGTTCGAAGTCTCTCCATTAGACTCGAACCCCATACCTCCATCTTCAAAGTTATGGGGTATAACTAGGTGGACTAACAGACACATCTAATATACCATTTTTTTTATCCGCCTGTTATACCATGTTTAAAAATCTAAAATTTGCATAATACACAATAACGTTATAATTAATACTAATTAACAACACATAAATCCCCATATTTTGTGCAATCATTTATTAATTTAAAAGGATAAATTTTAAAGTTAAGAAGCCCGCTGTCTTTTTCTTGGTGAACAAAAAGCCCGTAGTCAGTCAGTCCAACTTGCCGCATAAGCTCTATTGGGCCGGACCTCCTTCATAATGGCCTCAAATGGTGTCTGGACCCTGCCACATCTACATGCTCTTCGGCACAGTGTAATAGAGCTTCTCTGGGCCCAATGTTTCATCTTTTTGCTTAAAAGTGAGATCTCAATTGCATGGTCGAACAATACCCTAATATCTTGTGAAAGAAAACCTAAGATTAATTTCAATTATATATGTATAGAGAGGGATTCTCTTGTGGATTCCTTAATACCAGAATGGATGGTTTTGTTTGTTACCGGATCTCGGGAAAAGTTAGCCAATGAGCGCGTAAAATAATCCAGACACCATTTACCGCTAAATCAAAAAAGAAACAATCTTGAAAAATTTCGTCACTTGTTTTCACGAACTTAGTTCGTTGAGGTAAGGCGGCAATGGAATTGCTGATAACCCATGCATTACTCTCCAAAGCCGTGTTTTCGTTGGCTTTTGAAATTTTTATTATTATTTTTTTCAATTGTTGTAGATCAAAAAATATTAAATCTTCCCAGTTCAAAAAAAAAAAATTAATATTAAATCTTCGATTGCTTAATCTGTAGTGTATAGTTGTTTCTATTTTCTGTAGAAATGATTGAAGGAGTCAGTAGGGGACCAAAATGAGAACAATTAATGAATCAGTACTCATATACTCCATGTAAGTTGTAACGTTAACTCATGACATGCATAGGTATTTATCTGTTCTATCTTTCAAAATTGAATAAGATGACCAGCAAATACACGAGAAGTGGACACCATCAATAATCCGAAAGCTGGCTATAAGAGAAAAAAGAAATAAAAAAAAGGTGCATATATTTATAAGGTTTGGAATATACAATACTTGTTTTACCAATTAAAAGGGAACCTTTTATAGCACCGTCGCTCTCTCTCAGCCCCACCGTAATGGTCCCAGGCTATCGTTGGCCCCCCCATCCCCAGCTCCTGTCTGTGGTTTTCCCTAAAGTGAACATGACCTCTGTGTGTGTGTGTATTGATAACTTCTTGTTTGTGTGTGTTTATTCTCGTCTGAATCAGTGCTTTGATGGTTCTTGGTCCAAGCCCCACTTGACAAATACATGAGACAAATCTCATGAAGAAAGAATTTTGGTTATTACTGCTGGAAAATTTCACCTGGGAGGGAAGGCTACGTACAGAATTCGAGCGTGAGTCGGACGAACACTACTACAAAAATTCCAAAAGATTATCAGCGAAATCATCATATATACTGTTTCGATCAACCTAGGAATAGGTTCACCTGTTCAAAAAAAAAAAAAAAGAAACACCTAGGAATAGGTTCACAGACACACAATATGATAAATTAAAAAGTAAAAATCATGTATACGAAGATAGTCATAATGAAGGGCCTGCCCAGGAGGTTGTAAAATCGAATTTCACAATGGTGAGAACTCCAAATTTTGGGGTGATTTGAGGTTTGTTTGCTCGTTAACTTTATCACCCTTATGTTAGTCAAGATCCCCGTTACGCATTTTTAGCTCATTTTTGTGTAACAAATAAAAAATCATGTATATGAAGATAGTCAAAATGAAGGGCTTGCCCCAAGAGGTGGTAAAATCAAATTTCATGAAGGTCAGGACTCCAAACTTTCGAGTTACTTGAGGTTTGTTTAACTTCCTTGCCTTTATGTTAGTCAAGATGCCCGTTATGGTGCCTGGACCCCGATTTTCAAAAAAACATTAATAATAATGAAAAAAGTCATTAAACACAACAACTGTTTGATAGACTTACCAAATTAAACTAGTTGGGCGGTCCCACGGAAGATGGAGAATGGAGCCACGCACACGGGGATATCACCATATGTTCTTCATCATCCGATAGATAAATCTATCAATGTCAACCCCATAACGTCCATTTCACTAAGTGAATTATTGATTTACGACTTTTTACACTTTACAAAATAATTTCTTCTCCTTATATACATTAATTAGAAAACCTCAAAAAATCAACTTCGTGTAACGGACCGTAAATTGCACCCAATTATTTTACGCTTAACCATATGATTAATATTCCTCCAATCACGATCTGTATCCTCGTCAATTTCCAATTTGTGGTTTCATGGAAAAAGGTTTTGCTAGCTTTTGCTAGTTGTGAGTATTTTGTTGTCCCTTCTCTAAGGGGAAATTTTGATCTCGGACAAACTTGGGCTTTTCACATTTTCTAATTATGTTCTGAAAAAATTGTTCAATAGCCTGTTATGTGCGTTGAAGATCAACAAATAGTCTAAGTTGGCTCGAACGCACTATTATCAATTTAATTAAACAACTAACCCCAAACCTACAAACCATCTCAACCAGTGAGTCAGGGTGGTTCGGGTTTTAGGGAGAGTGACCCGACCCAACCTCTCAAGGTCGTTTCGTAAGTGAACATAATTGGACAATTGGACTCACCAACTTCAACCACTGTGGGGACTGATCTGCAAATTTTTCAAACCACTGCACACATGCAGTACTTGCTATGCAGAAAACGTTTTTCATATTGTAGGCCCTATGAAGAGTTGAATTTCCAAATGGGGTCTGTATCTTTGAATTCATGAAAGGGGAAAACAAGCCAAGACAATAAACTTCAAAGTCCAAAGCTTCACCTTATTTCAGTGTCACGTTGTTTCCCAAACCCTTTCAGTGTCGCGTTGTTTCCCAAACCCTTTCGTTCCTCTCTCGGGATCGCTCTACGCTCTTGATCTTAATTCACGTTAGTCAGGGCTTGCCCTGATATTTTAGAGGTCTAAACACTGCAAGAAAATCAGGATCTTCCAACGGTTAAAAACGTCATAGAAGAGCCTAAAACTGTTACTAAAGCCCAAAAAACCTATACCAACGGTTTAGGTGAAGCGTTACAATATATCCGTTACTGTAGGGTTCTAGTAACACTTTTGTTAACTGTTGGTACAACCATTCTTTCTAGTAACGGTTGGTTTGGTAAAGCTTACAACCGTTGCTACACCCCAATTCTGATACTTACTATTGTTGGACTTTAGCAACACTTGAAACCGTTGCTATAGACCATTTCCTTTTTTTTTAATAGCAACTATAGCAATACTTAAAACTGTTGCTATAGACCCTTTTTTTTCTTTTCCTAATGGCAGCCATAGCAACATTTAAAACCGTTGCTATAGACCCTTTTTAAATATAGTGATAGGCGCGCAAAATCCATGAATTTAAGCGCCTAAGTAGGAAAGAATGAGCGCATTAGACGTGCGGTTAATCCTCATTTTCCATTTAATTCGTGCACGTGGTTGGATTGTGTTTTTGTGCTTAATTTGCAGGAAATTGAGGTGTGTTGGCGCTAATCGGATTTGTTGGAAAGGCATGCACGATGATCAAGAATGAGCAAGGCTGAAGAGGCTAAGTGTTGAAATTGATTTCGCGCGGAAGTGATCGTAACCCGTCGGGAGCGCTACCCTGTTTCTCTGGAGCGCTCTGAAGTGGCACAAGAGGGGAGCAAACTGAACAGAAGGTCCACGAGCGCTACACCCAAAGTGGTGTAGCGCTAACGAGAGGTTAAGAGGTCAATGGTCAAATGGGGGTCAAACGGTCAACACTAGTTAAGGGGTTAGGTAGGGCTACACCAAAAATGGTGTAGCGCTACCGAGTGGCTTATAAGCACGAGATAAGGGTTAG